>BQMZ01000459.1:0-49374 GCA_036984285.1 Chlamydomonas sp. KOR1
AGTTCAGGGCTGCCATGGTCTTGGCGTTTGAACGCCGTAGATTGCGCAAACCCGCTCCCTCGGCTGTGCCCTGAGAGAGCTGCAAGTGCTGCCATAGCACTGGAGGAAAAGGTCGAGATGCAGCTCGGACACTCAGGAAAGCGTCCGCCAAAGGACAGTGTTTGGCGAAGGGCGCCACTGGGCGCCTGCTCAGCCTGGCTCAGCGCTAGGCCCGACAACGACCCCATCAGCACAATCGTAACTATCAACCAGCATAATGTATGTATGGTTTGCAGTTTTGTCCCCTTCCAGAGCCCAGCCCCATCCCGCTCGAAACACAGAGCTGGTCCCGGCTATTAGGGACACGGAGTTTCCCACCCCTCTCGCTGTACGGAAAGGAGCGACACGCTCCATGAGGTACAGGCCACGACGCGCGCGCCTCAAGTTCACCCTACCACAGCCTGGTCCCGCCCCCACATAGCTTCTCCACAAGACGCACCCACAGAGCACACGCAGCACCCCTGTCGCGGTTCCCAACCATCCTGCTGCCCAGGAGGAACCGGATACGAGGCAGCTGTACGGAGGAATTAGCCAGTATCGGCCCCACGGTTGCTGCTTTCGCTCCTCCCCCATCGAAACCCCAAGGGCCTCCCACGAACACAGGCGACACGTGCCCTATAACCGCCCCCCGCACAGAATCACCTCTCCACACCAGGCAGGCTAACAACACAGGGTAGGCGCAGTACGTGTACTTGTTTCTGGGCAGTATCCGCCCTTGCCACAGTGTTAGGGCCTCCGGCCAGGAGCAAAGGAGGCCGCCGTCCAACACCCGAAGCCAGGGGTGGGCCGCGCCGGCCTCATCCCACCCTGTGCGTGGCCCACCTAGGCTTGCAAACGCCCGCAGGTGCGCCCACATGCATGCAACTGCCCGGCGGCACCAGGGACTGCCACTGGGGAACCGCTGCACTGCCCCTCAGCTCCCGCATGCGTGCGTGCATGAATTGCCTTCCCACCTCCATGGCCTCCAGGGCCGCCAGGGCCACCACCCACACACGCTGCTGCACCCCCGAAGGCGCACTGGCCAGCCACACGTGCTCCCTCCGTATGCCCTCCCCTGCTGGCCACCCATCCTGCACGCTCCCCAACACTGCTCGAGCCACCGGGCAGTCCCAGAAATGGTGCTGCCTGGGTTGCTGGCCCCAGTCCGCTGGCCCGCCGAAACCCCCACACCCGCACACCTCTGGCGCATGCCCCCTAATGTGCGAGTTACCAAGCAAGGGGACGCCATCAACCGTTAGCCACCAAAACGTCCCCTTGCGCTGATTCTCCCATCGAATGCCCCACATCCTACTGAGCGCGCCCTGCAGGTGCTTCAGGCCCGCTTCCTTTGCAGGCGGGTGCAGCTAGCGGCGCCTCAAGAGCTGCTTCCACAAAGGCAGCATGCTGCTCGCTCCTGGCTGCGGCAACCTCCGTCAGCTGAAGCACTGTCGCCAGCCGAACCAGGCCGAACGGTTAAGCATTAGCCCTGCCTGGCCCTGCCCTGCCTGGCCCTGCCCTGCCTGGCCCTGCCCTGCCTGGCCCTGCCCTGCCCTGCCTGGCCCTGCCTGGCCCTGCCCTGCCTGGCCCTGCCCTGCCTGGCCCTGCCCTGCCTGGCCCTGCCCTGCCTGGCCCTGCCCTGCCCTGCCTGGCCCTGCCTGGCCCTGCCCTGCCTGGCCCTGCCCTGCCTGGCCCTGCCCTGCCTGGCCCTGCCCTGCCTGGCCCTATCACAACTGCGGCATGCAACCTTGAGGTGGCGTGCTGGCGCCCATCCCCAGCACCTCGCTGGCCTCTTCTCCGTACGACCGTGCAGGACAAAGAGCTGATCATTGTGCATGGCGCTTCGGAGGGCTTCTCGCTGGTACCGTTATCCTGGCGTCCTCCGCAATTAAGTGGAACCGGTATCCAGTTCGACAGGACTGTGCCCTCCGGTTCTGTGGTGTATGGGCGCCAAGGGGTCCCCTGATTGGCACGATGGCAGCCCTCTCAGCAGACCGCCAGCACCGTTGAAGCCCACTGCGAAAGACCCCCGTCTCTTTGTTTACGGCAAAACGGCACGCAGCCCCTTAACGCAACTGAATTCGTGCAGTGCCAATGCCTTCCTTTGCTGCCCCTGCCGACTGGGTTGAACACCGGCCTCTTCGCCAAACCCGACCCTCAAACCACTCACAGCAAAAAAAACCACTCACAGCACTCAAGGATTCAGGTATATGTACCAGTCTAATACCGAAGCCATGACGTTGTAGAGCGTCGATTCAGGTATGTAGCCAAACTAATGTCTCAGGCAATGGTACCCGAGCGTACGGCCCCCGTAATACGCTCGAGAGTCAGAAACTACTACAGCTCAAACGCACCGTCAGCCTCCCCCATTCCCAACAGCATCTGCACCTCCGCAACCGTCCCCGCAACCGCCGCCTCCTCCCCCTCCCCTTCCACCCCCGCGCCCCACGCCACCCCCTCCCCCTCCACCTCTCCGCTCCCACCCCCACCCCCACCACCCACCACCCCGCCAACAGCCGCACCTGCCCCCTTACTCCCAAACGGCAACCGCACACTGCCCCTCCCTTCGCCCCTCCTGCTCCCCTCCTCCTCCCTCCTGCGCACTGCCTTCCCCATCATCATTCTCCTCCTCCCCTCATCCCCATGGCCCCCGCCCCTGCCGTTGCATCATGGCGATCATCCGATCCACGGAATCCGCGATGCCCACCATGTCGTACGGCATGGCACACGCGGCACGGGAGCCCAGCAGCATGGGGCCCAGCCCGCCGCCGCCACCGACCCGCGGGTCGCCTCCACCAGACGCACCTGGGGACATACGTGGGCGCGTACGGCAAATTCGGGAACTGCTTGCAACACAGCATCGTCGACAAGAAACATCTGATGCTGTATGTACGGGCTTGAAGACTAATTAACACGCATGCGAGCAGCGGAGTCCAGCAGCACACGGGGGAAGGATGCAGGACGTTGAGGCCAAGCGAGGCGAGCGAGCCAGGTGCCCCACCCACCTGCAGCTCCGCAGCCGACTGCGGCAACGGCAGCGCCGCCAGGCTGGCCGCCTCATCCATCCAGGACTCGTCCACAGCAGCGCCCGCCGCAGGCCCTGGCTGCTGCTGCTGTTCCTGTGGCGGCTGCTGGTGATGGTGGTATCCGGCTGCAGCGCGCGCGAGCTGCTCGGCTGAAGGCACGCTGCCAGGGCCGAAACCCAGCTCCTCCCAGCTGCAGAGCACGGACAAGGCGCAGAAACATTGGACGTGGTGAATCAACAAGTATCAGCAACGTGGCACACAATTGCATGAGGCCGGGGGCCCCGGTGGGGCCCGGAGGCCCGGATGGGGAACAGGGGCCCAGGTAAGGGCCAAAAGGGGTGCAGCGTCAACAGGTACGGTGGGGCCCGGAGGCCCGGATGGGGAACAGGGGCCCAGGTAAGGGCCAAAAGGGGTGCAGCGTCAACAGGTACCAGGAAGCAGGTGCCAGGCAGGTACCAGGCGGCAGCAGGAGGCACACATGGCAAGCGCTCTTCGCATAGGGCCTGGACCACCTACAGACCACTGCCACACGGGCGCTTCTGGTCGCACAGCGTGTAGGGTGCCTGAGCGTTGTGCAGCATCTCCATGCGCGCACCTGAACAGCAGCGGTGACGTGCTGTCGGCTAGGGGGTTGATGTCCACCAGGCGCACAGCGGAGCCGTCGGAGGGCACATACACGTCGTAGACGTCTGGGGGTGTGTGGGGGGGGGCGGGATTGATAAACGATAGGAAACAGCAGCAATGCATGCATCATTTGTGAGTACATGTGCGTTGCCTTGCAAGCCTGTGGCTTTTTGCACGTGCGTGCAGGCGTGTGGGGTAACCTGGGCGCAAGCTGTAGCCTCCGTAGGCATGGCCTGGGCGGAGTACTCGGTGCCTGGACGCCTTCGGACGTACGCCAGGCTGATTTTATCACGTATTACCAATGTGGCGTCGGCCGATGGACGTCGAAGGCAGCGCCCTAACAAAGACGCCTTATGTGGACTCCCCTGCAAGGACTGCTGGCCGGTGAGCGGTGGGTATGTAGCTGAACGGGTGGGCGGTGGGGGTCGGGGTCCCCCTGAAACAAGTCAAACCAAACCAAAACCTCCAAACCGGCCCCTAGCTATACACGCCGGTGCGTGGCAGGCGCACTTCGTGTAGTCAAGCCGTTACTCACAGTCACTCAGGCCGAACTTGCTCCCGGCACCGCCCGCCCCCGGGTCCATGACGGTGCTCCAGAACCCCCACAGCCGCTGCCGTACTTCCTGCACGACCCCCGGGTCAGCCAGCGCGGGGAACGCCTGGCTCACGTCGCGCTGGCAGCACGCCACCAGCCGGCAGCCGCGCACGAAGCACCTGCCGAGTGTGATAAGTGGCAAGGACATGACTGGGTGGATCGGCCAGGCGGCTTAAGACGCTCTTAGAGGCTGAGGGGCCTAAGCACTCAGCCAGGCTTAAGGCTAAGCGCAGCAGTTGCCCGTGCAATAAGAAGCTTACCGATGGGGTTAGTTTGTTTGGGAGACATTCTGCTTGAAATTAGCGCCGTCACTGCTGTTGAGCCTCTGGTAAATACAGGTGGCAGCAAAGGGACGCTCGCGTCCCTGCTGCGGATGTCGCCAATCAACATGCATACGTCTAGCCACGTGGCCCAAGTCACCCCCTTGCGCAAATGCTTACCCCATGCAACACACAACCGCCCACCCAGCAACCACCCCACATCTCACCCAACTGCCGACAGCGGTACCACGGCAAACCCGCCCCAGCGACACTCCGGCCCAACCCACTCGCCTGAACTCGCGCTCCGCCCGCAGATTGCACCACTTCTTCAGCACCAGTACCGGGGCTAAGACACCAGGCTCCGCAGGGGAGTCCCCACAGGGCGCCTCGCTGCCCCTGCCGCTGTCCGCCGGCCCCGCCACGCCCTGGTCCGATGCCCCACACGTGCCGCCAACCCCGTCCGAGCCGGGGGAAGGCACAGGGACACCCGCTGCACCCGCTGCCTCCCCTTGCGAGTGTTCTTGCGGCTGCTGTTGCTGCTGTTCCTGCTGCTTAGCACTGATGCTGCCACGTTCCTCGAGGTGCGGTGCGCCGCCTGCCCCTTCCGAGCCTGGCGTTGCTGCCTGAGCGCCGGCTGCTGCTGCCCCGGCGGGTGCTGCCTGTGTATTAGCGCAAGCAGCAGCAGCTGCTCCGTGTGCGGCCGCCAGCAGCGACACGTCGTGCGCGACGCGGTCCGAGCTCTTGAGCAGCAGCACCACCTGCAATACGGCAGTACGACAGTGCGGTACAATGTGCGACGGCACGTACGGCACACACAATGCCGTGTGCAGCTTCTGACCCGCAACGAGCCCGTTGCCGCGAGGTCAGCGCAGCTCATGCGGTGCTGCGGGCTCCTCCCCGCGAGCTGCACGCACAGCTGGCGCCCTTCCCGGGTCTGCGTTCGGATCAGGAGTACCGTATGCAGTGCTCACACGTTACGTGCCACGTCCCACACACCCTGCCCGCGTGCCACCAGGATGGCTGTGCCCGCCAACCCTGTCCTCCACCTGCGTGCACCCAACCCCCAACCTCCTGTACCACACACGTGCCACCCTGACCACGTTCCGCCCAACAAGGCCAAGACCACAGCGGCTTCTGTCATCAGCTTGGCAAAAACACACGTGCCACCCGCCCACCTCGTCCGCGTTCCTGCACGCAAGGCTGTTGGTGGCGCTAACCCACAGCGCGTCGCTGGGGCACGACCAGTTCAGCTTGGGCACCACCCGCCCGCCCAGCTCCGAGATCGCCGCCTCCACGGCCCTCTTAAAGGCAGGGAAGCGCTGCGCCCAGTCCACGTGGGCCCGCCCGTCCTCGCTGTCCTGCGCGCCGCTGCTGCTGCTGCCATCACCGCCATCGCCAGTGCTCTCATCCCGGGCAAAAGATGTGCCATTTGTGGCAGATGCGGTGTGGTTTGCATCGCCGGATAAGACTCCGTCGCGGGCGCCACTGAGAGCGCCCCTAGGGCTGCCGGGGTTGCGTGGGAGGTCAGGAGGCCCCAGTCGTCCCGCCTGTACTCCCCATCGACAATGAGCCCACCGTCCAGCGGCTCCATGGCTGGTACCTGTGAACATCGGGGTAGTAAGATATGCTTGTATACAAGGTCTCAGGCGTGCGTTTGCATTGGGCAAAGCTTTCTGTACAGGTTGCCCAGGCGTGACCCTGGCGTGTTGGCGCAGACCAAGCCAGGGTGGCTCCCAACGAAAGCGGGCGAAATGCGCCCCGCTCCCACAACCACCGATTATGCTACCGACATCTTTAAAGATTATAGGTGAGACCCGAACTAACCGCCGCCGAGTCGTCGGGCACGAAGACACCATCCTCTTGAAGGTACTCAAGGAACCCGGCCGGCAGCCTAATTGTCTTGCTTTTCAGTGCGTGCGAGCGGAAGAGTGGATACCAATGCTGATACTGTGACGCTGCCAAAGCGCTGAACGTGGCTTGGGCGCCATCGGGTGTTGCGGCGGTATTCATCTGGAGCACATACGTGTTGTCTTTTATGTATAACTATACGTGCTTGTTGTTGCGGTTGATTGTGCGGCCTAGGCTAACAAGCAATGTGTCGTAGCGCGTGGCCCTTCAACTGCGCAAACCAGCACACCGTAATGCATAACCGGTTCCGTGCGAATGTTCGACCAGGTTCTGCAGCCAAAAGCCTATCCGTATCATATTGTGAGTTTGCAGCCCCGAGACAGCGTACGACACTTGCCGTCCAAGGCGTGCCTGCCCAGCTCCTGCTGTCGTGGCAGCACCCGTGTGTTCGTCTTATGCGGCGGCAAGATCTCGCGACCGCCAGGTCCTTCAAGCTGCATAACGGAGACGCAGCTGCGGTGCCGCTGCGGGCATGTCGGACCCAGGTACGGCTAGGGTGCGGCTTGGCCGAGTGCAGTGGGCCACCGCTTGCCAGGGCGGAGTGATTACATGGGCGCATTGGCAGCCAGCACCACGGGCCGTCGTGCCAATAGACCGTGCTGCAAGTTGGCATGCCAGCACGCTTGTTCATGCACCTCCACCCCAAGCCAAGGTCCAGATGTGGCTCCCACCCACAACCGTATATGCCGTACACTGTCCTGCACCCCGTATATGCCGTACACAATCCTGCAACCTAAAATAACAATAATGGAGCTTATGGGGATCGATCCCATGACCTCACGCATGCGAAGCGCGCGCTCTACCACTGAGCTAAAGCCCCAGGAAGTACTACCCGGAGATGACAAATTTGGACGAGCAACAGAATAGGTACCAAAAACGTGCGGAAACCGTGTGCTTGCAGCGCCTCGCTCCCCCTCGGCGCTCGCCTGCGCTTTTGCCGGCTTCCAGGCTCGCTCCCGGCCCCGCCCCACAGTCCCAGCGTCCACTCGGGCCCACCCAGGGGCTCGGCCGTCGTCAGCACAGGTTAGCTGGGTGTATGAGTGGGTGCTGGAGTACGAAGGGGGAGTTGCAGTGCGGCTGCGGTGGAGAATGACAAGGCGGAGATGTTATGGCGGTCAGCGGTTGGTGGGGTACGCCACGTACGCCTCACACGCCCATGCAATCTGCTGCTGGCCTTGCTTTGTGGTTTGTGTGATAAAGTGCGTCCTTGGCCACGGAGCACGGACGGCGGGTCGGCGGCACTTGAATGCATGACCAAACGCATCCAAACGGTAGGCATGTGGCTGCGGAACGGACTTGAGCGGTACGGTAGTGGAGTTTGGGTCCCGCCTGGTCCCGCCTATGAAACTTTCGCAGCTCTGGGCATGCCCAAGGGTTGGAGAGCGTGCCTGCTGATGACCATCCGTTCCTTCGTTGGCAGACGCAGCAACACAATCCGGTACAACGGCCCTATGCTCAAGCAGCGAGCGTAAGCATTGAACAGACGCATACAGCATAGCGCATGCCATGCCTGCTCCGTGCATTTGCGGTGGCTGACTGGCTCGTCCATGTGTGTGGCAGAGTGTCGAAGCCCGGGGTGGTTAGCAGGTAGGTGACACGTGTACCGTACCTATGCCTGATCATCGCGCAGAGGGGGTCCAAGACATATTTTTCGGCTTCGCGCACGGGTTTTGAAAATTAATTCGTTTCCTCGCGCAGCCCAGGGGAGACTGGTATTTCATTCGCGCACATCAGGATAACAGGGATGCCAAAGGGTCCCCAGGGGGATAAGACCATCCGATAAGGAGTTGCACCTAGCAGTCTTGTCACTAGCACCACCACACATTGCCATTATGTAGTGCAGAGGACAGGTGCAGGTGCACAGCCTGGCAACACGCATGTGGGTCCTCCCGCAGGGCCGTTGTCAGCCACCTAATGCCGGCACCGGCCCAGCCGGGTTTCGCGCAGACACGCCCCTTAAATTTCCCTGTTTCGCGCAGCCCTTGCCAAAAATTATGTTTTCCAGCGCGAAAGCGCTCAAAAGCGTCAGGGGAATTAATATTGTGAGCGATGATATCCTGAAGGTACGGTATCACGGGCCACAAGCAAGGAATGCGTCAATCCACTTGGTGGTGCCTACCGGTACTGCTTTCTGCATGTAAGAACCATTCTGCTGTGCCCGTTATCCTGCCGTGCCCCTTGACTGCTATGCTTGTGCAACGGGCTTCCTGGTCTGGCGGCCTGGGGTGTATTGGGTTTATTGGACCTAGCTCGTGACAGGCAAGCCAATCGGAGCGTTCCTGTTGGATTGTCCAGTGCCCGGCGCTGTTAGGTCTCCTTGATGAACTGCTGGCTCCACCTGTCGACCCGCCGTGAGGTCCTTGCTGCGCTTGCATGCGCGCATGAAGCGGCTCACTGCACTATATATGACAACGGTACATATTGTCGCTCTCGTCTCACCACGCAGCTGCCACCCAAGGTCTTGTTCCGAGAGTACCACACACTGCACATATAATCATCACAGGCATCAGTAGTGTGCCATGCCCATGCTACCCCTGCTTCCTAGAGGCAGGCGTTGCCCAAGCAAGCAAGCGGCCGCTGCCGGACGACCTGGGCAGCGCTACACAGACCAACCAGAACTTGCATGCGCACTGCCTTCGGGTGCGAAGTGCGCATCACGCTGCGCAGCGTGATGGAGGGCCGAGGGCCCCTCGCGGGTGCCCTGGGCCCAGACGGGCCATGCCAAGGTACATGAGGTACACACACAGTCACCTCCTGCCGGAGGACACGCACATGGGATAAAGCACCCACACCCTGTACACGGACCTGATACACTCAAAGATCCTATCAACCGGGGCCATGCCAAGGTACATGAGGTACACACACACAGTCCGCCAAGGTAGAAGGTATATCACAGTCGGCCAAGGTACATCACCTTTGTGAGTTTGCCTGACCACCCCAAGCTCCGGGGTCCCTCTCAGGCCACGTAGGCACCGTACCACGGTGAACAACCGCAGCGCTGGTCACGCCCATTCCGTCAGCCAAACCCCTCCCTTCCCCCCCCCGCCGACGAAAGGCACCTCCCACGCCGCCCCAACAAGAACCTACCCCCTCCCCGAACGCAGTTGCCGCACCGTACTTCACGCCACCGACCCACCTTCAGCCCACTCCGCCCAACCCCCAAGACCCCACGCTCCTTTCCCTGCTCAGTACATATAGTCCCTGTTGTTGTTGTCCTCCGCCTTGGCGACCATGTCTGCCTCCTCCTCCGACACCGGCAGCCTCTGCACCTCCACCACCGCCGGGTCAGACGGCAGCGTGATGGAGGAGCGCGGCACGAGCCAGCACTTGCCCTGCACGCGGTGCACCCTGCGGGCCGTGGGGGCCGAGCGAGGTGTTGGCGCAGGAAGAGCACGAGGAGGGGGAGGCGCCAGTGCGGCAGCCTATTTTACCGATCCTGTTTGTTACTCCTGCCGTTTGCCGGGTTTGTGGCCAGAGGGCGAGGGTGGCGTGTAGTACAGTTGGTGGGATGGTAGGCGGCGAGCCATGCGCGGGCCACTGTGTACGGCAGTTTGAGTGCTGCTATCTCAGCATCGCGCTGGGGACCCCTATCCTTCGTTCCCATACAACGACGAGATCCTCCCTCACCTGATGGACGTGATGTAGAGGCGCTCCATGGCGCGTGTCACTGCCACGTGCGCTAGCCGCCGCTCCTCCTGGCAGCGTGGGGTGGGCACGTGGGGCGGGGGCCGAGATGGGGTCAAGCCGTGGGACGACAGACGGAGGGTGGGGGATGATCAGGGCAGCCGAGCGTGTTCCGTGCAGTCGAAAGGATCTAAAGCGCCTGTGGCACAACTGGATCCAAAGTGTCGTGGGAGTTCACATGGAGCTGCTGAATACATGTGTGGATGTGGAGCCTTCAGCCAGGCCCACCTGGCGGTGCTCGTCCGCGTCCTGCTGCATGAACGCAGCCTGCTCGGCGGGCGGCAGGCGACCCAGCTGGACGTGGGTGGGGAAGGGAGAGAGGGGAAAGGGACGGAGCACATAGGTGAGGAAGTGCGCTTGTCGAGTTGGGAGTAGAGAAGGGGCTCAGGGCAGTCAGACGCGCGCACCGGCATGGGTCCGACTCAAGCAGACTGGCCGGTGGGTAAGACGCCAAGAACTAGCCGCACACGTGCTTTTACCCAAAACTTCACGAGCGCGTAGCGTCATCAAGCCAAGGCAGCACCGGCGTGTCGTGCAGCGCGGAATCGACCGCTTGTCCGCGGGCTCCCCTGCTTCCCAGCAAGGCTACCGTAGTTGGCAGCATGCATGCATGCGCTGTGCGTAGCAGCGTGGACCGCCGAGGCCACCGCTGCGCCCCGTGCACCTGGCGGTGTAGCGTGGTGCGTGCCCCGCGTGCACCCCCCATCACCTACCCGCACGCCTTTTTCCGCACCCCGCTCCCAAGCCCCCAGCCCCGACCCACCACGTCCTTGTCGGGGCGGGGCAGCGTGGGCAGGTAGCCCTCGCTCCAGCGCGCCACGAACACCACGGGGAACTCCAGCCCCTTGGCGGCGTGGATGGTGCTGATGCTCACGGCGCGGCGAGCGGGAGCAGCGTGGGGGGCGGCTGCGGCCGCCTCGGGACCCGGCGGCTGCGCCTCCACGCCCGCCGCCACCTCCCTGAGGATGTGAGACCAGGACACAGCGGAGGCGGCAGTCAGGCAGTGTGATGGGGCTGGAGGCCTGAGGACTGGCGTGTTGGCAGGTCAGGTCGCGCTGTACCGTCCCACAGGCGCCTCCCATGCAAGCCATGTAAGCCATGCAGCTGTCACACAGGGCTCTACAGGTCCACTGCTTCCCCGCATCCGTTCCTATCCTTTCCTTTCCTTCCCTCCCTCCCTCTGTCCCTGCGGTGTGCCGTCTCACCGCGCAGCCCCACTGCCCCTTCCCGGCAGCCTGCTCTACTCCCCAAAGCCACAGCCAGTCCTCACTTGTCCGACAGCGCCACGTGCGCCAGGAAGTCCCGCAGAACCAGGGGGCCGCGGCGCTGCTCCGCGTACAGCTGCTCCAACAGATGCGGCGGCGCGCGGGGAAGGCCCGAACGCGGGTCCACCTCCCGCATGGCGTCCTGAGGGTGGTTGTAGTACGCATAGCGAAGTCTGTGCATGTATGTTCATGGGAACACGTGTGTGATCATGTGCGACAGGCGCAAAGGAGCATCTGGGTGTGACGGTGAGTATGTGGCGGAAGTCGGGAAGGGGTAAGGCAGGGAACGGGCAGTGCAATGCTATGACAGTGCAGATCCACCGGGTCGACTTTACGCAGGGCAAGAGATAGCCTGCGCGCAGTCATTACTGCTGTGCGCAACGGCCAGGGCAGCTAGGGGATGCTATTGGTGAACGGCCGTGCACCGGGGCGGGGCAGGGGGAACATTAAGGACGAGGATGGCGTGGGAGCGGGACCGGCTTGCGTACCAGGGTAGGGGATGCCACTGGTGTACAGGCGAACACAGGGGCAGGGCACAGGGAAAGTCGATAACACTGGGACCGGCTTACGTACCATGACTTGCTGCCCAGAGAACGCGTGGAGCAGGGCGCGGCCCGCGATCTGGAACAGCTCCGGAACCGGGCGGCCGGCAGCCGTACAGGATGGAGCCTGCTGCTGGTTGCCCGCGCTGGCAGCACCGTCCACGCCCGGGATGCCATGTGGCTGCTGCTGCTGCTGCTCCTCCTCCTCCTCTGGCGCGCGCCCCGGCGGCGTCCATTTCTTGGCGAACTCCTGAGCCTCCTGCAACAGCCGAGGGGTACCGACGGTTGTGGTTGTGGCGGTGTGTACGACTGACAGCGTGTAGCTAGCCGCAGCATGGGAGGGCCGACAGGCTGGAGGACAGCAGCGGCGTTCAGCCCGTCTCTGGTTGTCACAATAAACGCTGTGCCCCCCGTCTGGATAACCCATTAAAAACTCAACAAAAAGAGAATTTATGGGAGCATTTGGGTTTATAGTATTTTTTTTCAAAACGGACTTGTGTATGCAAACAACTTGTACCACGAGTTGTTAAAAAATTCATTTGACCTTTTTGCCCGTCCTACCGCTGCTTTAGTGAACGCCCCTGCGCTACACCACGCGTCACGCCTTCCACCTCATGGCTGGACACGGGACCTAACACCATGGTTCCATGCCGCATCCCACCCCACCCCGCCCCACCTTGAACAGCAGCCGCAGCCCCAGCACCTTGCGCTCCTGCGCCGCCAGCTCCGCCGGCTCGGGGCGCAGGCCGGCGGGAAGTGGCCCAAGCCCGTCGTCCCCCTCCTCCTCCTCCTCCCCTTCCGCCGACGCCGCCTTCCCCTCATGGTCGCCGTCCAAGTCGCCTTGAGCACCCTCCTGAACCTGCGCGGTCGCCGGAACGTGGAACATGGGGTCTATCAGTTGCTCCTCACCACAAGGCACGGGAACAGCGGACCGCTGTGTGCCCCAGCCCCGCCAAGCTGATACCGTACACGCTTTCAGGCCCGGGACCATGCCCCAAGCCGCACACCAGGGCCCTACGCAGCGTGGAACGCTGAGGGTATGGTGGGTAATGCACGACTTACCGGTATGAAGGGAGCATTGGCGAAAGCACACTGTGATGCAACATCGTGTTGGGACAAACCGCTTAACCATGCGCCACACCTTTGGCTCTCCCTCCTCCTCCTCGTCACCATCGTCCTCCTCCTCGTCCTCGTCGCTGTCCACATCGGAGTCCTGGTGGGGGAGCCAAAGACAAAGGCACGCAACCGCGTGGGTTTCGGGGCAGGCCTGTCCGCTGACCATCGCCGATTGGTGGCAAGGGTTTTCGTAGCTTACAGGTGCCATGTGTCCTGGGGCCGAAGACATCAGTGCACCAGCGCCCTTGGTGGCACCGTACCTGCTGCTGCCCGACTGGCTCAGTAGTATTGCTCAGTCCTGCTGCTACTTGACCGCTGGTGACAGTGCCGGTATGTCTTCTAGCCGGGCGGGACAAGGTCCCCGCAACCCACCCACCTGCGCGTCCAGCGCCCTCCTGGCCTGCTGCCTGCTGGGTGCCGTGCCGCCCCCGGGCGACGTCACCGCCAGCTGCTCCGCGGCGTCGCGCGCCGAGCGCTCCTTGTTGGCCTTCTTGCTAGCCCACCAGTTTACGTAGTCCGTCAGCTCCAGGACCTGTGTTGTCGTGATTTGTGCACAGCGTCGTTATTCTATTGTGCCGGGCAAGAAACGGCGGACAACGCTTGACGTTGGGGCAAACGGTGCTATATGCCCTGTCCCTGTGGCAGGAAGAGCAGCAGGAAATGGCGGCGGGACGTGGGGCGCGTAGGTCTAGATAGCTGGGGAACCTGCGAGCCAGACACGCGCCGGTGAGCACCGAGGGACAGGGTACACATGAATACCGCTACCGCACCCGGACAGCAAGATTGCAGCCTGGGCCCCAGCCGCCAAGCAACCCACCCGCGCAATGGCCCCTGCCGGCCCGAGCTGCCACACGTCCTTCCGTAGCTCCTCCACAACCTGTTGAAACGGGGAGGGGGCGGAGTCAGCGGCGGGCAGGGCAGCGGCACGACTTGCTCAGGCACGGGGGGGTACCCGATGAGGGCCAGCAAGTGCAAGAGCTAAAAGAGCACGCGGAGCGTGAGCAGACCCGGGAGGAGGGCGGCGAACGAATTGCCTGACGCGCGACACCGCCGGACGAGGCCATGAAACACGGTTTCGGGGCGGAGTGCATAAAGTGCGCAAGAAGAACATGGTGTTGGGTGCGCCATCATGCTTTTTCGCAAGAGCCACTAGCCACCAGCCAGCCCACATGCACCAGCTTCCGTGCACGCACGGCGTGCTTGTGAAGAGCTGGGGTTCACTGCAGCTGACAAGGTGTCTGGGTGCCATCGCGCATCCTGTTTTCGCGGAATAGCCCATAGCCTACCTGCACCAGCTTCGTCACGCCGTTGCGGTTGAGTGGGGCCAGCTGGTGGCCCATGAGCCCCTCCGCCACGTCATTGCCGTCTGCCCCCGCACCCAGCAGCCTGCCGCATAGGCCGTACAGGCTGTCCTCGGGCGGGCGGGTGGGCGGCCGCCCGACTCACCGCGGCGGCGGTCGAGCGACTCCTGTGGAGGTTTGGAGCGGACCGGGGGGTAGCGCTTGGCATGTGCTGCACCTTGTGGGTTTGGTCCGGACTTCCGGGGAAGCATTACCTGCATGCTGCCGCACAGCCGGCCGACAACCTTGGCCAATGGCGGGGCCAGGTCACGGATCGGGTTAGGGAAGCATTACGGTGAACAACTTGGCATTCTACCTCTCCTCCACTTGTGGCGCACGCCTTCGACCGCTCCGGTGTGTTTTGGTGTGCTGGAAAAGCTTGGCTGGACCGGCCTGCCTTTCAAAGCCGACAGGCCCCAACCCCGACCCTGCACGACACGCCTCACACGGCAGAAATACCCAGCACCGCCGCAGCGCCATCCCACACGCTGGGCACAACAGGAAACAGGACAGGCAGGTGCCGCACACCGCGTGTACGGTACACCCGACCACTGATGGCGGCCGCACCTGCAGGCTCCGCAGCATGTCCTCAAATTTGGCGCCCAGGCCGCGCGGCGGCGTGTTGTAGACACGCAGGAATGCCGCGTCGTCGGCGGGGTTGAGCGCCAGGCGCAGGTACGACAGCGCGTCCTGGACCTGCGCGGGTAGTGGGTGGGTGGTGTGGGGTCGGAAGCGGTGGACAGTGAAGGTGCGCATTCTTTGACGGCGGTTGGCAAGCGGTTTCGTGGTATGGAGGGCTTAGAAGTGTGCCCTTGGGACGGAAAAACGTGTGCGCCCTCACGCAGCTGCGCCCACACCCGACCCACACCCATACCCACACCCAGCCGCACCTCAGCCCGCTCGAACACACTCTTGTCGCGCACCAGCACGAAGGGGATGCCGCGCAAGCGCAGGGCGGACTGCGGCAGGACATGAAGGGGATGAGAGGGCAGAAGGAACAGGCGGCTGGCCGGTCCACACATTCCGCTACACAGCACATTGCGCAAAACAGTGCCCCTAACTCACCGGCCAGGGCAGTAAGAGGCCAAGGCAACAGGGAGCGGGGTAGCGCGTGTCAGGTGCAGCGGCAGCCACCAGGCACGGCCACCCACAGGGCTGGCGGCAAGACCAGCCATGCAGTCAGCAACACAGGACACCAGAATGTATCGCGCGACTTGCCTGCAGCTGCATGTGCGTCTTGCAGCCGGCCATCTTGAAGCACCTGAACAGCACCGCGATGTCGCCCGGCTGCACGCTGCTGCCGCCAGCCCCTGCCGCGCCGGCAGCACCCCCGCCTGCTGCTTCCTCCTCCCCCTTCAGCAGGCGCTGGATCTGGTCCGCGATGGCCTCCGCCTCGTCCGTGGGCGTGCCGGCCTGAATGAAGGTGACGGGTAGCGCGCTGTCGGCCTTGGTGGGGCGCAGCACCTTCTTGGTCACCTCGGCACCCTGGAGGCACAAGCCATAGATTCGAGGGAGCACGATGGCTGAGCAGAGCCCGACGGAGTGCTCGCTCCGTCCATTTTCGGTTCCTGCTCCTGCAGGCACCCCCCGACCCACTCAGTCTAGCATGGTGTATGCAGGTACCGGCTTACCTCATTCTGGCTGCAGGACACGCAGCACAGCCCGGTGACATAACACTTGCTGGCCTCCCGTAAAACCCGATCCCCCTGCACATCCTGTTCCAGACCTGCTAACGGGCGTTCTGGCCGCCACCCTTTTGATTCTTTGCCTCTGACCGCTTTGCTAGGCACCCCGGGTGCCTCTGTCCGCATTCCACCCTCCCCCTCCGCCTCTCACGCTGCACTGCTCGCATGTCAGGGAACACTCTGCTATGCGCACGTGCGCACGCACCTCGAGCACGTGCGCCGCCACCGTGAGCACCTTGGGCCTGCTGCGGTAGTTGTCCTCCAGCAGCGTCTGCCGCAGGCGGTGCGCGTGCTCGTGCATGCCGCGGAACATCTGGTAGGGGAGGGACATGATGGCAAGAGGAGGGTAAGACGTACGCACGAACGGTGGGGGACGGTCGACTTGGAAGTGAGGGCGTGCGGTGGACAAGCAGAGGTGTGCGATGACCGGAAGGCATTTAATACACCCAGTGTGACTCGTGAGAGTGCGGAGGTGAAACGGCCGTCGCAGGGTGAAGTGCCTACAGCGGTTGCGCTGGACACGTCGTGAGCGGCTTAAGCCCCTTGCCCAGCAGACCACTACCGCTTCAGGCTTCACCCAAGTCGCGTTTTGCTGTGTACAGTACGGGTGAATGCCACGCGCCAAGACCCACCGCGAACACGCCGGGCAGGGCGCCACGGAACCTGCAGGCGCGACACGGTGCGGGACGGGAAGTAACGTGCGGTGCGGGGACCACCGAGTGCATGCGGTTCTTTGCCTGCGCCGGTCACGCCCAGGCAGACCGACAGCCAGTCCCTAGGAGCTGCATGCCGTGCGGCCGACCGCCATCCCGCCGCGCCAGATAGGTTAGAGCACCACCCCCCGGACTGAAGCGCAGACCTGCTCCACCTGTCTACGCTCTTTGTTCCCCTCGCACGAGCCAGCTGCTGCAGCTCCAGCTGGCCAGATGACTGCGGCCACACCTACGACCCCACCTGTAGATGCTCTGCGCGTCGTCCCCCACGACTGTGATGCGCCCGCTGCCGCCGGACAGCAGCATCAGCAGCTCCACCTGGCCCGCAGGTAAGAGAAAAGGCAGCGTCACGCGTAACATCGTCTGGCAGGCGAGTAGCACACGGCAGGACGGATGACACCCCCGCATGCTACCTTACCTGTCCTGTGCAACTTGACAGCTTCTATCGTGCACTTGGTCCCCAAACCCTTGCCTTCCACGTGCTCCCACAGCATTAAGTCTTCCATGTAAGCAAGCAACGAACACCTTGATGTTGTACACGCACACACCGAACCATACCAGTGCGCGCGTATCCTTACAAACACCGTCCCTTGCACGCTCTAACCGCGGGTACCTGCAGCCTGCTGCAATCCTGGTACTCGTCCACCAGCATGTAGGCGTACCTGCACGGCAGGGTCCACGTGGCACACAGTGCTGTCAGTGCTAGCGGTCGCAGCGCGGGGGATTGGCCATCGGGCGCTGTTCACTTGGTGGGCAACAATTGGATGGCGCGGGTAACGCAGACGTTCTTATATCGTACGGGCGGGGTATGGCGATGGGTGAGGATTCAGAGCTGATGAACTCCAACATGCCCGACAGCGGCGGTGTGTAAAGCAAAACCCGCCCGATGTGGCGTGGAGCGGAGCGCGGCGTGACCTTGGCGGCGCACGGACACGTGCTGCACAGGCGATGAGCCAGAGCAGCAGTGTGCTTGTCGCGCCAGCTGCATTTTAGCACATAAACCGCATGCGAGTTGAGAGGCGCTCCCCAGCGACCCGTTCTGCAAGTCTGTCGCCCAGGGTCCCGCAAGAATAGGGGAAGGAGATAGTAAGCCCAGCAGCCCTCTGCGCGCACCTCTTCTGCAGGTACTTGAGGATGCCCCTGTGCTCCTGTACGGCAATGGCGCAGGGGCGTTGAGGCCCTGTCATGAAGGCCAGCGGACGCGTAGGGCATTCAAATGTGACGCGATGAGGCTATGTCCTGAGCTGCTGCGCCATGAGCACGACACCGCAGCGCGGGAAGGCAGCAGGAGGAGGTGCCGTGAGCGGCATCGCGTGCGCACGCGCGCAGGGAGGTCCCCGCCCTACCTTGACCATGTCCGCCACGAGGCACAGCATGTCGTTGAAGTCGATGGCGTTGGAGGCGCGCAGGATGCTGGTGTAGAAGCTGCAGGGGGGGGGGGGGGGGGCAGGCAGGAGCAGCAGCAACAAGTTGTGTGTTGGTGGGAGGAGCTGCAGTACTAGAGCGACGGAAGGACGCTTGATGTAGAGAGCTGTTGACTCTGTGCACAACGCCACGGGCAGGCAAGGCAGAAGAAGTACAGCCCCTTAGCGCATAGCCCCTACGGGGCCCGATGCCCCGGTCAGTGGATGCAGCCAGCGCTTTTGTTGCAGCAGCAGAGCCGCATGTAGCTGCAATCGCTCACCTGAAGAGCTGCTGCCGGCGCTCCGTCCACTGCCCCGGTTGGTAGTCGCCGGCGCGCTTGACGCGGTCGATCCAGGCCAGCTCGTGGTTCACCTGCAGGCAGCAGCCGACCGGTGTCGGTAAGTGACCGGCCATGAGCAACGGCTGACCCCTGCTTTTCACTCCGCCACGTGTAGATCCCTTTACTTTGCCAAGCTTCTGTACAAGCTGATCTGCACCCACACACATGGAAACCGCGTTCCTCACGCTGTGCCGCTCCACACCCCTTCAACGCCCCCACAAACATGGCCATACAGCATTGACATGCCGCATTGACGACACCACCTACCCCACCGGACCACCCATCCCACCGTGCTGGCCTTGGGCTTGGCACCCAACTTCTCCGGCACCTGCCCCGCCGGTACGGACTGCTCGGCCAGCTTGTCGTACAGCAGCGTGACCAGCTCGGCACGGTACAGCAGCCGCTGAGCGGCGGCGTTGCCTTCGGCCGCCTGGTCCGCTTCCTCGCTCCCCGCCGGCGCCTCCGCGGGGGACCCCGATCCTGATCCCGCAGCGCCGGCCGCGTCTGCTGCTGTCGTGTCTGGTCCGGGATTCGGCTCGCCCTTGTTGGCTGAGGGGTGGTGCGGACAGGGCGGGAGGAGCGAATCCTCGCCGTGTAACACGGATGCGAAGCAGGATGCCCACACGGGCGCTGGCATGCAGCGCCACTGTGCTTCATACCATCAGTCTTGCACCAGCAAACGAGCGCTATGCGACACACGAAGGACACGAGGAAATTCCGGATGCAAAATAAAGCAATGTGCAGCATGCGCACCTTTCTTGCGGCCGCGGCCCGCCTGCTGCGCCCCTCCTTGGCCTGCTGCTGCTTGGCCTTGCGCTTCTTCTTCTGCTGCTTCTCCTCCAGCTCCTTGGCCTTCTCCGTGCAGCTGCGCAGCAGTACGGCGGCGAAGCACGCGGCAAGAGGTGTGTCAGGCGAGGTCCACACATAGCTTCATTTGGTTCAGCACCCGAAACGTCGGTCCTCGCACTCCTGATCCACCCCTTGCACCTGCTCCTGGTCAGATGCACACGCCCAGCAGCACCAACACGGGGCTTAACAAGCGCAGCAAGCTGCGTCTATCCCTGGGCCGACAAGATTAAATTTGTAAGTGCCATCAATCCAATGTTACCACAAACCCGCTGCGCCGGAGCAGCACAGTACCCTGGTTTCCCCATATACCCGAACGCAAGTCCCACAGTCCACACACAACAACCGCGCGCATGCAACAGCCACTGAGCCACGCCCCTTGACAAGGGTTCAACACAGGCAGCCTGCGGTATTCGGCCTGCTCTGTACCTCCTGCGGGCGGGCCTGGCCCGCCTGGGCCGTGTGTGTGGGCCCGCTTGCCCCCGGGGTCTCCCCCCGAACTGCCATCAGCTGCCGCTGGCCGCCCACCTGCTCCACACGTCGGGGTGGTCGCTCTGCACCTTGGCAAAGATGTCCTTCCAGGGGGCCCCCGCCTCCAGCTCCAGCCAGTGCACCAGGTCGGCCCGGCCCCGCTCCAGGTTCACCAGCCTGCAGGCAGGGAAAGGACGAGTAGTGCGCACGGGCCGCGTTAAGGGGAGGAGTTGCGGTTGGAGGGGAGTTGGCCGCGACCGCTTGAGTGCAAACGGTTGAGAGGAAGAGGGGATCACGCAGAGGGGCATGGGCGCAGGAGTGAAGCGTGATTGCAGGCGTGTAGGGACGGGCCGCATCGGGCCGCGGGGAGTTTGGGCGAGAAGGAAATACGTGCTCCGTGCACAACGCGAACATGGTACACCTGCTTTCATGTGCTCCATGGGATCATGCACCAAGCCCGCGCCCGCACCTGAGCGCCAGGCTGACCGCCCGCTTGAGGTCGGCGTCGGTCCACACGGTGGGGCACTGCGCGAAGCCCACATCCTGCGGTGCGGCACACGTGCCACGTGTCGTCACGCGCATATGCAGCAAACCGTAAGGCTCGACTGGCTGTAACGACAGCGGCCCCGATTGTGAGGCTATTTCCCTCAGGCGAGCTGGTAACGCGTTGGCAGGCGTCGAACCCACCTTGTGGAAGAGGCGCAGCAGTCCGAAGCAGAAGGAGTGGAAGGTGGCGGCGGTGAGGTTACGTGGGTCCACCCCCGTGCGCTGCAGCCGCTCGCGCACCTCAGCTGCCGCCTTGTTGGTGAAGGTGATGCACAGGATGGACGCGGGGCGGATATTCTGGGCGCGGCAGGTGGGAATAACAAGGAGTTGCGGCAGGGACGGGTCGGATGTGGGTGTGGGCCAGTGATGACGTCAATGCACGATAGGCGTGTGTTCGGTGGGGTAAGCATGGCCGAAAGCCCAACACATCCTATAAGCTGACCGGCGCCTCACCTCGACTTGTACCATGTACATGATGCGGCGGATGAGGGTGGTGGTTTTGCCCGTGCCGGCACCTGCGCGAAGCGGTTGCGCAGTCTGTTACCATAAGCGCAGGAAAGGAACGGAAAGGCATCATGCGATGCTGCGGGCTATCTGCATGCGCGCGACGGACCTTCAATTAACGGCCCAAAACCCGTCCTGGCATCTCTCAGACAATGGCAATTGTCGCCAATGACTAGTCCTCGCGCTACGGCGGTTACCTACACACCTGCGACGATGAGCAGCGGGTTGTCCGGCTCCGAGCTGACCGCCTGGGGGACACGAAAGAGGGCACGATGCGGTTGGTTGCGGTTGCAGGTCTTGAAGCCCAGCTGGGCGGCGGTGATCAGCGACGACATCTAGGCGTTGCGGCCGCGCGTCCCAAAGCTGGATGCCTGTGCAGCTTAATGTAGGGCCCTAGCGGGCAGGCGCACGAGCAACAATACCGCAGCAGTGTGCGGTGAGACCCTGGGGCAGCACGGTTGTGCAGAGCGAAGCACACGCCAATGCACACACTTGCAGCGCATGACCCCGTTGCCCGAGACCCACCTCTCGCTGTGCGGCGTTGAGGCCTTGGAACAGCTCCGCGGCAGCGGCGGGGGCTGCGGGAGCAGCGCCAGCGGGGGCGGCCGCACCCAAGTGCGAGCGGTTCTGTTGCTGCTGCTGCCACATTTGGTGAAACGCGCCGCCCGCTGTCTCTTGTTGCCGATGGAGGCGAGTGTCCGCTCGTTCCTGCTGCTGCTGCTGCTGCTGCTGCTGCTGCTGCTGGTTCTGTTGCCGCTGAAGGCCGCAGTCAGCATGTTGGGTACGCTGCAGCTGCGGGGCAGCGTGCTGTTGTGCTGGCCATGTAGCCTGGCTGGGCTGCTGCGGGTGGCTGACGGGGGCGGCACCCTGTTGCCCGCTCGTGTTATGCTGCTGCCCTTGGTGCTGGTAACTGCCGCTAGAGGGGCGGGGCCGCGCCATGGCCCCAGCCACCCGACCACGATGGGCCCGCGGCACCCTGCTGGCGGTTCGCGGCGGCCTGGTGCGACCAGGGCGGCGGCGCGCCCTGCTGCCGCACGCCCTGCTGGTGGTGGTGCGCGGCGCCGGCGGCCATAGCAGGACCGGCTGTCTGAAAAGCGCCGCCCCGCTGCTTCGCACCCGCAGCCTCCGTCGCACCGCGTGCCGCCACACCCGTGCCGGCGCTGCTCCCATACGCCGGAACTGTAGCACCCCTCCGCCGCCACCAACAGCACCGCCGCCGTTGACGCCGCGGACTCCAAACGAGTTCACCACGAGTGCTGCTGACCCAGATGCCCGCAGCCCAGATCCCCCTGACCCAGATCCTCCCGACCCAGATCCAAGATGACCACCGCTCGTGACAACGGTACCCCAACCGCCTCGACCTTGTTCGCCACCAGCGACCCCACCCCAAGTGCCGCACGGCCGGGTTGAAGCGGCCATCGCCTTGCTGCGGCAGGGCGTCACGGCCGCGGCTGCCACCCCAGGCGCGCCCTTTGAGCTCAACAGGGTCGCAGCCTCCGTGGTGTCCATAGCTGGGGAGCCTGTGTGCTGAGGACGCGCAGGTACCTGCAGGACAGAACGACAGGGAAGGGCGGGCGCGACCAAGCAGCCCATCAATTTAGGCCACTCCACAGAGGCAGCATCTTATAACGCAATGGCAGCTGAATGTGCAAGCTCCTGGGACCTGACCCACAACGCTCAGACTGCCGTTTACCTACCAAGCCCTTCACCCACTCCGCATCTGCTGGCCCGGCTTTTGCGCAACGGACAGTGCCCGTGCCCGCTGGTCGTGCGACTATGGCAGAGCGCACGGTGTGCACAGCATGCGTCACGCAGGGCGTCACGGACCACGCACCGCCCACATAACTGACCGGTTCCCCGGCTTGTGTTGCGTTGCACTGTCATGGCCGAGCAACGCGGAAGGCTCCCCAGGGTCATGCAGCCCCACAAGTGAGCAGCTGGCGCGGGCTCTGCCGCTACTGCTGGCGCCCGCCGCAACCCGGACCCCGGGGGCACTGTCGTCAGCCACAGGTTCCTCCTTGATGCCATGGACGATCAGCGACAGGCGGGGAGGCTCAGGCCCACCGGGTACCCATGGCGCAACTGCGCTGGCTGGGCCTGCAGTTGAGGTACGCGCAGTTACAGCAGCCGTGCGCTGTTTGGATGCCGCCTGCGCTCCAGAACGCGCCCGCTTTGGGGGATCCGGCTGGTTAGTTCCCTTCGGGCTGGACGCGTCAGCACCGCCTCGCGCTGCGGGCAGCGGCCTGAGGAGGGACTGCTGCCTGTGGGGAGCAGGATGTGCAGATGGGGCCTGCTCGGGCGAGGCCCCGCTCTGCCCTAGCGTCTGGGGCGGCAAGCAGCCGGTTTCCACAGCGACAGTGCTTGCCGCTGCTGACTTGACGTCGGCAACAGGGGCAGCGTGCAAGCCGGCTGCCGCGCCAGCACTTGACGGGTGTGAGCCAACCGGCGCCTGCTGCAGCCCCCAAGCCTGCGACTCAGAAGCTTCAGCAGGCTTTGAGGCCGCTGGTCCTGCTGATGCCTTCTTTGCTTGAGTGAAGAAGCTGGAAACTTTTAATTGTCCCGGCAAGGGCTCCTCCTTTTTGCGCTTGGGCGCCATGCTGGCTCCTCCGTCTTCGCCAACCCAAGAGACCTTTTGGACTAAGCGTGAGACATACTCAATACTACAAAATTGGCATAATTACCGTGGCAGCTGGCGGGATTCAGTGTTTGCCAGTCAACGGCTTTCGTGCGTGTCTGACGGTGTCGCGGCTTCAACAGGTAGCAATCTCAAATGGTACAGCGCTTCAATCTAGTAAGTGGAGATAGGTACCTTGCGGCGACTGGTCACTGGAGAATGAGCTGTCTGCGGGTTTCGGACTGGCTTGAGACTTGAGGCACGACGCACAGGGGTACAAGTGTTTAGCGGCCCTATAGGTGTGGAGAAGTTAAGGAGTATTGTCCTTCTGCTCTCGAGTTTAGATGTGACTAATGCCGAATCCTGTTGTACAACCGAAATTTCCTTCCTGCCATTATTTGCGACACCACCATTCCCCAAGACCCGAACATCAATTTGCGTAGGGCGTGGCACGACATGACATGGCATGCAACATGCAAACTGTTAAACCGAGGCAGCACAGAAGGAGAACACCAGGGAAGCACCTGGAAAATACAGTGCGCAAGCATGCACACGTCACCTGCTCGCCCTGCCCTGCCCCAGCCTGCCCTGCCCTGCCCTGCCCTGCCCTGCCCTGCCCTGCCCTGCCCTGCCCTGCCCGTCTCCTTATCATGTTTGCATGTACCCATATGATGGCTCATTTTGCCTGCATTGCACACCGCATCCGCTACACATCCAGCCGTACCGTTAGAAACCCTAGATTGCATGCAGCTCCTGCCGGCGAAATGTTCCTCCCATCACGAAGAGATGAGTACTTGTGCCTGATACTGCTTCGTCCGCCTTTCTCCCCCTCCCGCTTCCGCTGCCGTTACCGGTATTACCGCTTTGGTTTAACCCCCTTCCCCTCCCCTGCCCGCCTCCTGGTCCGCAACTGCAGGCCCATCAGCGAACACCGACTGGCCCTGCACTCCTGTCCCATCTGCTGCGCCACAACCAGCCAGCCACACGTGTCCCTTGTGGAAGCGCTGACATGCCTGCCGTACCTGCCTTGCTTGCCTTGCCTGCCCGCATTTGTTCAGGAGGACCATGAGAGTGCCAGCATGGGGTGGAGGCGGTCTGCAGGAATGGGATCTGGCAGACTGCAGATTTGACGGCGGCGGTGATGTTGGAGGAGCAGGAGGAGCAGGAATACCGGTAGGAGGATCAGGATCCGTTGAGCGTGGGCTGTGTTCTGGAAACGCCGTAGGGGACGAGGTGGCCCAGGGTGGCCTGGGTCACGCGGCCGGTGCGGTGCGGCCCTCCACACACCGCCGTTGCTGCCTCAGGGCATGCATGCGCCCCACAGTCCATGCTTCTGTTTGGACTTGCTTGTTGCCGTGGCAGGTAGGAAGCAGCCTTGTGCAGGGAGCTCCCTGGCCTTGTGTATTAGCGCGTTGTACCCCAGCCCACCTTGCCCTGGGCCCTGAGCCGCAGCCAGCCAGCCACGTGTACCCCCATGTGACGCCCGGGCAAGCTGGCATGGCTGTCGTACCAGGCCGTACCCGCCTTGCCTGTCTTACTGCAGGGGGCAGAGGCTGCGATGTGGGCGCATGTGGAGGCTGCGATGTTGACGCATGTGGAGGCTGTGGTGGTGATGGAGGATGATCACATGTTCAAGTGAGCTGCAGCGGCTGCAGCACTGCAGCTGTAGGTGATGAGTGTCGGATCATGGGCCGGGTAGGTGAGGGTTGCCCCGGCTGGTGCCACATACCGTCCCAGCGTCCCTATTGCCATGCCTATGACCCTGCGTGCGCCAGGGGCTCCCCTGGCGTTCGTCACAACTCTCGCACATGCCAAGTACCGTAAGCTCCCCGCCACGGGGCTCAGGTAGGAGGTACGTAATGGCTAGCCTGCCTGCCGCTGCCGCTGTGGCAGTGCAACAGCATGTACCGTGGTGTGGTGCATCAACCAGCTCCACGCCTCCACCCCTGCAAGCCCTTTGCAGGACCTCACAGCGGACCGAGAGCTGCAGCGATTGTAATACCCCTGTCGCCAGCAGTTCATCACGGAGACCAGACAGCGCCGGGCACTGGACAAGCCAACAGGAACGCTCCGATTGGATTGCCAGTCCTTAGAACCAGTCAACTAGGTCCACTCACCCCTATCCACCCCAGGGCACTGAGACCAGACCAAGAAGCCCCTTGCACAAGTACCGGTTTAGCAGTCGAGGAGCACGGCAGGATATCGAGCAGAGCCAATAAAACGGTTATGGCATGCAAACAGCAGTAGGCACCACCATGGGTATTGACGCATGTATTGCTTGTGACCCATGATACATGTGTCACCTGCTAACCACCCCGGGCGTCACCACTCTGCCACACACGTGGACAAGTCAGTCAGCCGCCGCAAAAGCACAGGGCAGGCATGGTATGTAGCATACCGTATGCGTCTGTACAAGGCTTACGCTGATTGCTTCAGCATGGGGCCGTTGTATCGGATTGTGTTGTTGCGTATGCCAAGGAACGAATGTCATCATCAGTTGGCACGCTTTTCCAATCCTTGGGCATCTCCGCCTTGTCATTTTCTCCCACCGCAGCCGCACTGCAGCTCCCCCCTTCGTACTCCAGCACCATCCTGCACCCACCCATACACCCAGCTTACCTGTGCTGACGACGGCCGAGTCCCTGGGTGGACGCTGGGACTGTGTGGCGGGGCCGGGAGCGAGCCTGGAAGCCGGCCAAAGCGCAGGCGACCGCCGAGGGGGGGCGAGGTGCTGGTTAGGTTAGGTTAGGATTTTACAGGGGACCTCTTCGGTCGGGTTGTCGTACCACACCCACCACCCCGAGAGGGCAACGAGACAGCCCTCCCAAAGCAAGCAAGCCTGCTACTGCCCAGGCCTAGGCGCTGCGAAGCACACGATTTCCGCGCGTTGTCCGTACCTGTTCTGTTGCTCGTCCCAGCCTGCCATCTCCGGATAGCACATTCAGGGGCTTTAGCTCAGTAGTAGAGCGCGCGCTTCGCATGCGTGAGGTCATGGGATCGATCCCCATAAGCTCCATTAATGCTGACTTACACTTCCGGGACACTGTCCGGCATGTACGGATTTGTGTGGGGGGGCACTCTTGGACCTTGTCCAGGCATGGGGAGGATTGGAGGTGCATGAAGAAGGGTGCAGGCATGCCAACTTGCAGCACGGTCTATGGGCACGATAGCCCGTGGTGCTGGCTGTCAATGCACCGTTGAAACCACCCCGCCCTGGCATGCGGTGGCCCACTGCACTCGGGCAAGTCGCACCCTAGCCGTACCTGCGCCCGACATGCCCGCAGCGGCACTGCAGCTGCGCCTTCACTATACAGCTTCAATGACCGAGCGGTCGCGAGCGCGCGATACATTGATGACCACAGGGCGTGCTGCCACGACAGCAGACTGTAGGGCGGTGGACTACCAACGTTGGACGGCACGTGCAGAGTGCCATACCCAGGTCCACTTGTTGGCGCTCACGTCTCGCGCCACACCCTGAAGGTTCGCAAGGTGAGGGACGAGACGCAAAGAAAACATGTCAGTAGGCAACGCTGTGCTGTCAGGGCAGGGAAGCAATGCAGTTACTGTACTGTGCTGTTGCCTGGCTGAGGGGGGACCCAGCGCGGTGGTTGGAGAAGAAGCCATACACGCATGGCCCAGAGAGCACGCGACCCACCTTTTGCACATACAAGATCATACCGCACAAGCAGGTAGTTGCCGAAGAGCCTGAAAGCGTTAGCGACGAGAGCGCAATATTGTTGCCCAAGCCCTAGCTAAATTCCATTGCCCAAGCCTCACGCAAGGATGCCGTAGCTGCTCGATATGTAGGACAAGGTCTAAAACAACGCCGAGGAAGGTGGCTCTGGCCCTATGAGCTCAATGCCAGGCACACGAAGGTTATTCTGATACAGAGCCGACCACGGAGATGTTGATCCAGCTGCTGTTGTTCTCAATCGGTATCTTGGAATTGCACTTGAAGGGAAAGCCGGCAGGCTGACGCGTCCTAGCATGGGGGCCGGCTGGGGGCCATTGTCACATGTTGTGTTCGCATACTTAAGACCAAATCTACAATCGTTCTTTGGGAAGGCAATTCATCTCGAAATATCCGCTGGATGGCTGTTGCAATACCAAGCTCCGGGACCAAGTTCCGCGGATGCGACCGAGTCGAATCTAGCGCGAACATGCTAGAGATATCGCACCGCACATTGCTGACAACTTGTGCTTGTATTTGGTATGTCGGCCTCTGACATGACACCACAGCAAACATTGTTTGTTCACTACCCGAAACAGTTCCAAGACAGCAGTGCACAAGCTGGGACATGCAGCGTTGCTGCAACACGATAAGTCGGCTCTGGCTCTGCGGAATGGCAAAGCAGCATTGAATTCCGTATCACCACCTTGTCGCAAACGCCCTTGCAACGGAAGGCGCTCGGGTTGGCATGCCCAAACTCAGTATCTCTTGGCCAGGATGTGGGGGCATGGTATTCTGGCAGCTTGGTAAGCGCTTCAAACAGCTGTGGCTTAGGGTACTGGAGAAGTTTACCAGGCGCGCTCCCGCCATAACGCCGTGCACTGTTGGCGGAAGCAGGCGTCCTACAAGGGCTGTCCAAGCACTGCGACGTCAGGAACGTGCCAATGCTTGGCAGCAGCTCTGGCGCGTTCGTGACCGCAATAGCCGCGTGCGGGTGGCCCCTCGGCACGCTGCTGAGGAGATGCTGCAGCTCCTTGTTCGGGACGGACTGACAAAACGGCGCACCGGCCTGCTCGGCATCATGGGTAAGGCAGGCGTACCTGGCGGTGCCATGCATACGGGCGACGCTGGCTGAGAGCCTGCGCCCTGACCCGTACAGCCGTACGCAGCCGTACACCTGCTTCACTGGCACAATATGGTTACGACCGGCATGGTGCATAAGGATGTACACACACGGCGATGTGGGCTGCGCAGCAATCAGCAGGCAGGCCTGGGGCCGCCCTATCCTGATTCGCGCCCATGGTCTTGTGCAGCCAGGCGTGAGGATTGCCCACGTGCTACGGGCGCTGTGCGCGTCCTGTGAAGTGCCACCCACGTGTGGCCCGCCGTCGATGTGCGCAGGGTAGCTGTGCGTAGCCATGCTGTGAGCGCTGCGATCTGCGCACCTGTTGTGACACGGAACGAGCTGTCGACAGAGCGAAACGGCATCTTCGGATGGCAGTGAATGTTGCTGAATGTGATAGTACTGCAACCAGTTTCCCAAACCCATCTGCAGGTGGCGTCGCAAGAAAGTGGCTCGAAGTCTGTCTTCCCAACGACGCTGGTGAGGACCGTTGCGCATCAGGCTCGCACAGTGCAGTCTCCCCGGACCGCAGCCGGTACACCCTCTAAGCCTTGGAGTAGACAGTCGTCACAACACACGCCCTGCGTGCACAGTAATTATGGTTTGAGCGTATGACACGTGCAGTGGACACCACGTGTGGGCCGGCGAGCCTGCCGCCGCGCACTTGTCATGGCGCACACGCCACCGGGCTAGCCGCTTGACTTGCAATCTTGCATCGCCACTGATGCTGTGATGTGCAGGCGCACTCCTCTCGCGGCGCTCCACGCTGCTGGTCACGGAGCTGCCCTTCCTCCGGACCCGCCACATTACGCACTTCGACTCCAAGCAGGTGCGCTGAACCACCGGACTGCAGCAGCGCGATGGGGAGGAAAGCTCCGTTAGGCAGTGTCACACGTGTGCATGGGGTACAGCACCTGCGGCCGCACGCCACTCTACCCCGCTGGGCTGCCGTCGCTCGCCCGCCCCTGCAACGCAATGTCGTATCATGCTCCCTTGGGGACCGCAATGTCGTATCATGCTCCCTTGGGGACCGAACGTGAACCTAAGACTCCTTGACACACCGTCGCACCACCGTTGCACAGGACGTGCTGGACGTGGCTCTGGCGTCCGCGCACCTGCCGCTGCTGCTGGACGGCACATGGTACGCAAAGTGCCGCAGCCAGCCCGTCATCGATGGCGGCTTCTGGTGGTGGCTCAGCCGCTGCGAGCGATCCTACCTGACCCCAGGGGGCCTCGACCCCGCTGCAGGGACAACACAGGCGCCGGAGGCTCACATGCACCTCCCGTCCAGCGAGGGGTTTCTGCCCGCAGTTGAGGCAGGGGCGGGGGCTGGGAGCGGACGCCTGGGGGTCGCAGCTGCAGGCCCCGGGCTCTACCCAGCCACAGCAGCCGCGCGTCAGCAGCACCAGGCCGGTGACTTGTTGCAGCGGCCAGGACAGTACGGGGCAACCGCATCTCGCCTGTGGCCGCACCACCGCTTGACAGTGCCCCCGTTGTTAGCCGACGCGCTGGGCTCCTCGTCCTCTTCCGCTGCCAGCGACACGGGTGCCAGCTCGCCTCCAGCGCACCTGGGTACGTAGGCCCCAGCGGGCACAGTCTACCAGCGGTGGCCTCGGGCCCAGTCACGCTTCAGGACCAGGGGCGCATGTCCACCAGTCCGAAAGGGAGCCCAGGAACAGGGACGGCTGCGTCGGTGGCGTGCCGCGGGAGGCCGTTGCCGCAACGGCCGTGGCAGTCGGACCGCTGGAGCGGGGAGCCTTGCCAGGACGCCTTGCGCACTCTCCAGGACTGCCCACAGCACGGCGAGCCCTGGAGGCGTGCTGACTCCCGATCCTCCGCGCAGCCATGCGCCAGCCCCGTACCGGAGTTCTCAGCCGCCGCCTGGTGCTCAGGGCATGGAGGGCGAAAGCGTACACCGTGTCCCGGACCCCACGCGGGTGCACATCATCAAGCCGTTTGATGACCCGGGGGTGGTCGCGGAGTGGAGCAAATTCCGGCGCTGGAGTGCGGGTGACCGGGACTGGCCCGGAGCTGATGGCCCGTGGGGAAGCGTTCGCAGGGCGGATGGTACAGGGCGAGCTGGGGTCGTTGTTGGCGGGTGTGGGGCAGACGTAAGAGTGGAATGTGTGGGCTTCCAGTACCCGTGGGTGCGATTGGCATGCTGTTGCAATATCACATTCAGGGGATGTGACTCGAGAGCGGTGAGTGCAGTCAAGACGTGTGCTTTGTGTGGCCCCGGCAGTCGGTTGGATACGCGTGAACCAGTGATGTGGGTGAGGCGCGGCAGCCGTGCGCTGTGATTGCGAAGTATTCGTGCGGGTGAACGGCGGAGCAGTGAGTGATGAGGGCAAGTGCGAGCGCTGAGATGGGCCTGACGTGAGGGACACGAGTGCACCGACACTTATTATTTGGAGATTCGTTTAGGGTTTCTGCGTTGCATCACATGTCGAGCAACTTACAGACATGCATTGCTGCGTCCCGTTTCTCTGCCTATCAGCGCCGCCTGCGTGGCAATGGGGTTACGGACACGCGTGCGTCACCACCTCATACCAGCGCTGGCAGGCGCTGTCAACCCCAGGATACCCGTAAGCATGAATAGGCGCAAGGATGCACAGTATTCACAGGTGCATCCTGGTGCATCATGAGGTGTAAGGTACCATGCAGCGCATGGGGCTTGGTCGCATCTTTCCGCATGTCCAAAGCCAGAATGCAAAATTACATAGGAGGGCCAGAATTTAGGCATGCAGAGTCCATGTACACCTGAGACCTAAGCCAAACTACGTCACTGGAAGGGCAACAGGGCAATACACCTCACCAGGGGATGGACACAGCACGCAAGGGCGGCTACGAATTATCGAGCAGGCGAGGCAGGTGGCGAGTCTGTGTTGGTGGGCCACGCAACACCACACCTCCACACGACCGCCGGGCCCGGACGAAACAGTGCGTCTCCGGCACCGTGTCCCATGCGCGCGGGGGACACGGTCTGGTCTACGCGTGTACGGCTACTTTGTCATGCTGCCGTGTAACAGCGGGATAGCACAACATTCAGAACATTTGCGTACCACTGCCACCCACAACTTTCTCGTGCTTGTAGAGGTTCTTCCATTTTGCCAGAACACGTCCTATCACAGAGTCTCCGTCTCGGGCACTAGAGGCAACGCATTCGGCTTTTTCGGCAGACAGTCTATTGACACGAACATTTGTAACGTCGCGCTGTTACAACTGCTTGTGCCATAGCAACATCATTCCTTCGAGGAGCTGCGCCTTTCCTAAGTAATCATGCATAAACCACATTTAGCGGAGTGCTACCATAAAGAACTGATCGCAACATTACAGGTCGGTGTAGGCAGCGTTCAGCTGCCGCTTGATGCATGGCTACCAGTGGAGTGCGTTTCCCCACAAGGGACTGATGCGGCCTTGCCCCTGGGTCGCGCAGGCCAAGGGCAAAATCCCACGGACAATGACTGCAGCGGATGAGCGGAGAGAGAGGGAGAATGGGAACACAGTGGCTCGTATCTTCCCAGGTCCCTTCGGGCGCGACGCCGTTCTGACCCAGATGGTGGACAAGGCTACGGAGCGGATAGATGCGGTCACCGGGAGATCTTCTAGTGAGCCTCGGCCCCTGGGTCACCAGGGGAGCGGCATGCGCCGGGATCCAGCTGCCAGGGCTGCCCTCACGGTGAGTCCGTGCGCTGTACAACCAGGGTTGCCACCTAGTGCTACCTGGTGCTCCAAATGCTGAGGCTCCTGGGCGCTCCCGACGCTCTGGCCCCTCCCGTCCAAAAGCGCTGATATCGTATCCCATGATCATTGAAGTTCGCAACGCCTTATGGTTAAAGTCACATATGTCCGGCTTGTGTGCACTCTGCATGCACTCTAGGTCCATGAGCACTATCCAGCATCCCCCGTGTGAACGCATATGTGGCAAGCAGCTGGGCTGTGCCACCCGGGTGACAACCTCCTGAGTCCAATCAGCGATCAGGGACTGGCCGTGGGCTTGTCCCTTCCACGCCCCGCGGCCGCAACCCGGACACCACGAGAGGGTGAAACACGACCGCTTACCCTCTTGACACCATGCGTCACTGCCTTTCATCCCGGCACAGGCACGGCTATCGGAGGTGGAGAAGGAGCTAGCGGCGGAGCGGGAGGCACGGCGAAAGCTGGAACAGGAAATGGATCAATTCCGGGAGAGTGCATCACGCGGGGGTGCATGAGCACGTGTTCGGCGCGGCCTGCGTTACGCTTGGGGTGCTACAACTAGAGCTCAGCAGAAGGATGCGTTGGCGCATGTTTGTTCTTTCATTGCATGTCCCGCGCTGCTGGCTTTTTGCGACGGCTGCATATGGATGGCTTTGTATATGGGACGCCTCGCTTGCCATACGCGAAGGTGCACCAGGGCATGTGTTTGGGGAACTGTACCGTAGCGAGGGCGGAAGCTGAGGGAGGCCAGTCATACTGCTGTGTGGTGCAATGCCTTGTGGTGGGTTGTTATAATGTAGCAAGTACCAGTTCCATCGACGCTGCATCAGAGCACTTGTGAGAGGGATGTAGGAGTTGCATGGGTAGGTAGGTGCGAGAGTGGCCCTTGGGGGTAAGGCACAGGGAGCTAGCACCCCTACAGAATTGGCGTGCTGGCGGCTGCACGGTATGTTTTAAGGCGCGGTCGGAAAGTGGCTAAGATGTTGCCAAGCGTTGTTTTGGAGACCCTGGTCTAATATGTACGGGCACCTGCAGAAACGTGATGCTGTGATGCAGGACGGCGGAGGATGTCGGAGGTCCAGGTCGATCTGCAAATGAGGGCGGTGGTATGACCGGCTGGACGTTTTGCTGAGCGGCTGTCTCAGCCTTACGCCGGAATTGATGCGGACGGGCTGTGCCTGCGTGCGCCCTCGTGTGTACGCACCAGGGGAGGTCTCCCCTGGTACGCACTGGTATGCGCAAGGCACGCAGTTGGTGTTCCACGATGGTGTCTTGGCGACAGCGGCTCAATGTGTCACGCATCATTGGTATCCTACCGGTATCTACCAAGGCCCAATGTGCCGGTCCCAGTTGTCCAGGTAGCTGTAGGCTCTTGGGAAGGCCAGGGAAGGCCCAGGTCAGGGAGGTCTCCCTGGCCCAGGTTACTGGCGCGTTGCAGGGGAGTGCAGGCCTCCCACGTGCAAGCCCCCGCGTAGAACTGCCAACCTGTGTCCGGTCCGTTTGACCGCATTCCTTGTAAGCACTTGTAAGTGCTGCTAATTGCACATGGGGGCTGTCCAGGGTTTGTGAAAGAGCTCAATCTTATGCACTGGGACGGTGCTGAGGGGACCGACTGCGGGGCTGAGGGTCGTGAGGAGCGTGCACAAGACACCAGGCGAGTCTTACGGGTTCCAACGTTCAAGCCTCATACGCGCATGCAAGCACCATAACAACAGGAGTGCACATGCAGGAATACCGTGGCAAGATTGTCTGGCAACAGGAATTGGGAAAATCAACTGCTACTCACACTAATAACCGTCCTTAATGCCATCCTTCTCTATATCTCCTGTCCCATTCCCTTCTTGCAGCACATCCTGCCCGACGCCATGACCAGCCCACTCACAGTCCTCGCCAAGGTGCTACTGGACCAGCTGATGGCAAGCCCCGCAATGACGCTCCTGAACTTGGCTGTCATGCGCTGCTGGGAGGGCAGGCCAGGGGAGGCCCTGCCGTACGCGTCGGCAAAGCTGGCGCCCGCCATGCGCGCCAACTACGCCCTGTGGCCGCTGGCGCCTGGTCAACTTTTCGCTGGTGCACCCCGCGCTGCGTGTCCTCTACTGCAATAGAGTCAAGGTGGTGTGGGTGGTGCTGCTGTCTACGATACAGCACGCAGGAGGGCGTCGATGCGGCTGGCGTGGCTGGGAGTAAGGGGGCGGCGGGGATGGGGACGGAGATGGGGACTAGGCGTGTTGAAGAGGCCGCAGAGGTAGCATTCGTAGCAATGAGGCTGGGGGTAGCGGTGGCGGCGGGAAAGGGGTGGCAGCGAGGCAGGAGGCAGAGTGGGGAACGGCGCAGGGGCAAGGGTGAACGTGCAACGGTCACAGGAAGGCTGGTGGAGCGGGGGCGGGTGGAAAGTACTGTTGGTCGGCACGCAAGCTTGCAGGATACCATAGATGCTGCAAGGGCAGGCACGGAGCTCGCAGGCAGAGGAAGTACGGTACCGCCACGCACGGCATGGGCGCTAAAGCTGTAAGCCAGAGTGAAGGCGGTAAGCGCGTTGGCGAGAAGGCACATTCATCAGTTACGTGTGCAGCCTTCATTGGCACGTGACTGTGGCAGGAGCGCATTTGCACGGTGGCCAAAACGGGTGGCTGAGCCTACGAGGTGACAGCCGGAGAGTGGGGACAGCAGGTGCTGTGCGACATCAGGGGTAGCCCTTTCCGGAAGGTGGTGGTGCTGGATCTGGGAGGCCTTGGGCCCATTTACTTTCAAAAACTTTGTATTATGAGGTCTGACTTGCAGCAGCCTGCATTTTGGTGGGAACACGGTGCCGATAAGAGCTTGGGGGCTGTCGACGTGGTTGACCGGTGGCCCTCAACTGGTGACGCACCTTCCCCCTTAATGCCTGTCACCCATGCACGTCGCTCAATACGAGCGCATCATTTCCTTTCAGTCCATGGGTGAGCTGAGGTGGCAGGATAGTCCTAGTGGCCACACAACCGCTCCAGGCGCCGTCGGGCAGTGGATTCAGCAGCCAGCAGAAGGCGACGCATGGAAGGCCGTTACGGGTGGGGCTGTTGCGGGTCAAGGCAAGGGCGAGCCAACCTGTACCGCTGTAATTGATCAGCTTTCTCTCTTAAACAAAACGCTGTCTTACTGACACGCCGGTCGAGACTGCAACACCGGACTGGCAACTGCGAGTCCTTGTCCTGACCACGATGCAAGACAACCACCATAGCTTCTGCTAAAATTTGGTTAATCTGCTTTATAACCGGATCGCCTTTATAGCGAGCCCCAGCGACGGGCGGAATAGGAAACGCCGCTCCCAACCGACCTCGCTTAGGCGGGGCCGGCCGCAGGCGCGAGTACCATTTAACGGCTTATATTCTACAAATAGTTGCTTGCAGCTGTGGCGGGGCGGCCTTGGTGTCAAGGCGATGTCATCGGGTGCCAACTCCCAGGCGGGACGTGTCAGGGATGTCACCGTGGCACCAGCGTCAGAAGCTATCAGCCACACGTTTGTCAACCATGGCAGCACCACGCTACAGCTGAGCTGGGGTGATGCAAACTACGACACGTATCATGGGCCGCTGGAGCCTGGGTGCAGGGTGGTGGTGGGTGAGTGGGCAACGTTCAGGGGACAACTGCTCCGTGGGCTCTGACCGCGCCCTCTTACGTCGCCCCGGTGCGCGGTCCCTGAACATCAACACCGCTGCACTGAAGCGCTTGCGACTTGGACCTGTCACCAGGTTCTTACGCAACCACGGAATGGCGGGTGCGCGACTGGTCGAAGGGCACCGAGCTTGCCAAGTACAGTGGTAGGACAGATACCGCTGTGTTGACCGCGGTGGACGTTCGCTGCCTTGCGCGCCCTGCATGTAGACAACTACCTTGACACCCTGATTGCACCATCACTCTTACTAGTGTTGTGGCCGTGTGCATATGATCCCCGCTTCGGTGCGGTCAGTAGGTGCATTCGTAAAGGACACCCAGACATCCGCCGCTGACATGTGCACCCTCATTGCTGAGCCCACACACGTCACAGTGCCCACCTGTGAGCTGCCCAAAGCAGCGCAGCGTACCTGCACGCTTCCTTAAACCCCTTGGCACATGGCCTGTGAATGTACCGGACGCAGGCCCCTCTGCGACCATTACAGTCAACGCGGACGGCACCATTTGTACGGAACGCTGCCCCCAAGGAGGTGGGTAAACGTTACTGCGTTCCTTTCCAGCCTTATTCCAGCCTAAAACGTTGATGCACTACCACTTTGCTCTCTGCCTACTGGCACTCCCTGCACAGGGGCGGTTGCGGCGGGCAGAAGCAACACAGCCACACCGCAGGCAGCTGCCTCCCCCACCGGCGAAGGAGCGGACACAGCAGCAGCAGCAGGGCAAGGCCAGAAGCAAGAGCAGCAGCCCCTACAGGCCACCAGTCACCGCTTCGTCAACAACACGGCAGAGGCTCTGGAGCTAAGCTGGGGCGATGCCTTTTACGACAACCACCACGGGGTGTTGGAGCCGGGAAAGAGCACCGTTGTGGGTAAGTATTGCACCGTGCGGTACCATTCCGTACCATGTACGCTGTGCCGTACACATAGCAGGACAGGCAGAAGGCAGGCGGTCCACAAGTCCACTGTGCGCGGGGCTCCGAAATGGAGGCATCGCTAAACGCGTGTCGTCGGCCATGTTCTGCATGTTGATTTTCCTTGCCCCGCTACCCCCATCCAGGTGCCTACACCATTCACACATGGCGTGTCTGCAACTCGAGCGGCGCCGTGGTGGCGTCGGTCACAGGTGAGGCCACTTCCTACGCCCAAGCCAAGCCCCGGCCTCGTTCCGGCGGCCCGACATGTGCCTCTCTGCCTTGCCTTGCGTCACCTGCCCGCTTGACAACCCTGCTGTGCTAGTGGTACGCGGCAGCAGCAGCACCAGTGCTTACTACAAACCGCATGGCGTATGTTGCGCTGATTACACATGTTCGCCACATGCTGGCCAGTGCTGAACTAGTGAGCTTCAACGCACATCGTCATGTGTCGTTGTGCCGGCACAGGCTCGTCAGCGGTTGTTACCATCGGCCCTGACGGCGTCCAGACGGATCAGGGCGGCCCCGCCTCCGCACCTGCAACAGCCTCCACGTCAGCAGCCTCGGCGGCCTCCTCTGGCAGCACTTTCCACCGCTTTGTCAACAACACGAGAGAGCCCCTTGACCTCAGCTGGGGCGATGACCATTACGACAACCACCACGGGACCGTGGAGCCGGGGAAGAGTGTGGTGGTTGGTGAGTGCTGCCAGGGTCTAGCGTGCTCCACAGCGGAGTGCAGTTTCTGTGTCGGCATGAGACGGAAGGGCTGAGCTGTATTTTGCCAAGCTGATGACAACAGCCGCAACGGTCCTGGTGTTGGACGGAGCTTGGTCTTGGCTGAGCTGGTGGACTCGGCCTTCTTCGGCTTAGCTGTTTGTTGCATACGTCCCTAGCTGTAGGACGTGGAATGGCCATGACGGAACTGTGCTGTTTGTCCGTTGCCCTTCCGAGCAAGGCACCTACGAGCTGCACACGTGGCGGGCGAGGAGCAAGACACGTGGCGTGGTGGCCACGTACGGAGGTGGGGTCCTGCTTGCCTTCAGCTGTAGAAGAGCGGACAACTGACCTGAAGGCGTTAGCTGTTGTACGCATGCGCCTCTCCAGCTCGCCTGCTTTCCTGGGGCCCGGGTCCACGTACGAGCTCCCTGTCCGCCCTGCGACCACCCCAATCCCATCCAGGGCCCTCCGCGGCAGTCACCATCACCCCCGACGGCTTCTCCACCGAGCGCATCTCCTCCCCGTACGCCACAACAACACCAATAGCCACCGGAAATGGCAGCAACAGCAGCAACAGCAGAAGCAGCGATTGCGCCCCAGGGTCAGGCCCCGGGGCCACCCTGGGGGCTGCTGCTGCGGCTGCTGCTACTGCGGCTGGCGCGCTGCAGGCTGCTGCCGAGTGCTATGCGCTGCGTCACAAGGACGTGCACACCGTCGAGTGGAACGGCCAGACCAGCGAGAGCACCTTCCACCTGTTCGTCAACGAGACGCAAGAGCCCCTAGACGTCAGCTGGGGCGACGAGCACTACGATACGCACTACGGAGTGGTACCCCCTGGGAAGAACCTGTTTGTGGGTGAGTGGGGGCAGACTGTGGACTACGATACGCTCTACGGGGTCATCCTGCCGGGCAAGAACCTCTTTGTGGGTAAGGCCAGACGTGGGTTTGGGGTAACTCCGGTTGTGTGTGACGTCGTCCAGTTGCGGGCGACGAGCATGACGATACGCACTACGGGGTGATGCCCCCTGGAAAGACCCGGTTTGTGGGTGAGTGAGGGGAGACCTGTGGACGGGGTGGAAGGGCGTGCAGGACCCTGGTTTCACGTTTGCGAGGTGTCAAGAAAGCCGCCTCGGGCACAGATGGAGCCAGCGTGTCCTGAAAGGGTGAGCTGGTGCTCGGAAAGGGACAGCAGTGACGTGGTACGGCAGTTCCCCAATGGGTTGCCTGTGGGGGAGCGCTTGCCAGTTGCTAGTTGTCCCCTGGCAGTAGTGGGCCCGACAGCTAGCTGTACAACAGCCCGGCGTGTGCGTGGCTGGCAATCCCAGAACACCGCGCACCTCGCCTCTCCGGCGAACGGGTACTTGAGATTGTGCCCAGTGCCGCACGTCTATTCACCTCAGCCGACCGCGGAGCGTGTTCAACGCTTCACCGCTTGCGATTTGCTACATTGCTACTGGAGGCTACGAGCTATAGCTGCGAGCCAACCTGTGTCCCACGTTCGCGGCCCCCTCTTTTCGCCAGGCGCCTTCGCACTGCGGCAGTGGCGTGGGTAGTTGACAGCACACCTCTCGTCTCCCTTAGTCCCCTTAGTCTCCCTTGGTCTCCTTCACCCTCTGCCGTACTGCTGGTCTTCGCATGCCTTACGGCCTTGTCTCATTGTTTTGCGCCCTCGCCCCAGGTGCGTACACGCTGCAGCAGTGGCGTGTGCGCAACGGCTCCAAGGCACTGTTGGCCACATACTCGGGTGGGTGTCAGTTGGTGGTGGCTGGGGGGCAGGTGGTCGCCGGTTGGCAACTAGCGGTGGCTGGGGTGCAGGCGGTTGCCGGGGTGCAATTTGCGGTGGCTGGGGCGCAGGTGGTTCCGGGTGGGCGCAAAGGGACTGCTGGCTACACACTCGGGTGCCTGCCGTTGGGAGGTGGCTGGGGCTGTGGCTGTGCACCGGTGCGGCGGTGGCATAAGCACGGGTGGTTCCCGGTGGGTGGCGGCTGGGACCGTCAACGTGGGGTCCGCGCCTGACCCGTAGCCATGCATAGTCAGCCAGACGTGGTGGTGGTGGTGGAGTGCCCGTGGAGCACCGCGAGATTGTCCACCATGTCGTGCGGACATGGGCACACGTGCCGCCAGCATGACCGGTATGGTCCCCCGGTTGCGTGCCCGATGGCTGGCGGTCTTAACAAATGTATGCGCCGGTTTTCAATAGAAAGGAGCGGGCGTTCCACGTGGTTGGCCGTTTACCACTTGCAGGTCCCTCGGCCACCATCACGGTGCATGCCGACGGCACCGTGACCACGGAGCGCAACGAGCTGGGCGGGGAGGACGGGGAGAGCGAGGGCGGGCAGCGGGGCGCAGGAGGAGCCTATTGCAAGCGGGCTAACGTCCTCGGCATGGACGTGTGGGTAAGTGGGGATACCGCACTTGAACTGCCACAGTGTGTTGGTCTTCACTGCCCAACCTGGGGGCAGTAGGTCAGCAACTGCTGGATGCGCAGCACACAACAGCGCTCTGCATTGTATGTAGGATGTGCTAGATGATCTGTGCCGCCGCCGCAGGCCCTGGGCAATGGGTTTGAGTCTTTTTGAGTTTCCCTTGCTGCCCAGTTTGGTACCTTGGTATGCATGAGCTAAGCTGACAGTTGTAGCCAATTTCCGACTGATTGCCTTCCTCCCTTACGACGACACTCACCAGGCGTTCAACTGCGTTCCTGACTCCGCCGTGTGTCGGCTGGTGGCGGTGGTGCACTCCATGCTGGGCAGCTGCCCCCCGGCCGTGCTGCAGCGCATGGTTGGGGCGGGGGCGGCGTTCGCGGTGTTTGGGCGGGAGCAGGTGGTGTCGGGTGAGAAGGGGACGGGGGTTGTGGGCAGGTGGCGTCGGGGGGCTGGCGGGGGAGGGGCTGGGCAGGTGGCGTCGGGGGCTGGCGGGGAGGGGCTGGGCAGGTGGCGTCGGGGGCTGGCGGGGAGGGGCTGGGCAGGTGGCGTCGGGGGCTGGCGGGGGCGGGGTTTGGGCAGGTGGCGTCGGGTGAGCGGGGGCGGGGTTTGGGCAGGTGGTGTCGGATGAGCGGGGGGGGGGGGCGGGGCAGCTGGTGTCGGGTGAGCGGGCTTGCAGTTGAAGGCGCCAGCGCACCCGATTAAGGAGGGTGCACTGACCCGGCACGCCGGCGAGGGTGCGAGCAGCCAGGCTGCTCTGCCTGTCGCACCGGCTCCTGATCTTGAAGTGTGGACTGAAGCACGGTACGGTAGTGACTATGCATGGCGTGGCTTAGTGCAGCTGGGACCATGCCTAGCTGTGTATTGACCCTTAGCCACGCCGTCCTAGCACACCTTGGTCCCCATGTGCCGCCCCGCTCCCCCTTCCCGCCCCAACCCCCCAGACGTCCCCGCTCACCGCTTCATGCGCTACAACGCGGGCCGCTGCCTCAACACCACCGCCCGGGGGCTGGGGCACGCCGGCGGTGCCCGTCACCAGCTGCGCCGAGGAGAACCTCACCATGGAGGGGGACGGGTGGGTGGCAGTGGTGGTGCTGCTGTTGGTCTTGTTGCTATTGGTGGCAGTGGTGCATGGAAGGGTGACGGGTAAGCCCTGGGAAATTGGAACCAAGCACCTCCGTTGCGGGAGCGCCGGATGTCCTGCCAACACTGCGACACAAAAAGCCCACGGCCAATTAATCCCACACCTTCGCACGCACTTTGCAAAGAGCTATCAATACATCACAGCAGCGCACCCTGTAGGGGCGCATATCGGCCGGCCACCTTACGTCACGGCCTTCGAGCTGAGCCTCACGTCCCGCCATGCGTGCCCGGTCCCTGCGCCCCAGGCTGTACGGCAGCATGAGCATCCTGGTGCACGAGGCGGGCCATGCGGTGCTCAACATGGGCATGACGCAGCAGGATGTGGAGGAGCTGTGCGAGGCATACACAGCGGCAGTGCAGGTGGGGTGGGTAGGGGTGCGGGTAGGGGCATTGTACTGGCTTGTATGCCTAATACCGTATGCCACATGGGTAGGGATGTGAAGAGCTGTGCGAGGCATACACGGCGGCAGTGCAGGTGGGGTGGGTAGGGTAGGGGTAGGTGGGCGGGTGGCTTGTGTGGTAAGGCGTAGCTCTGGTAGTGCGGCGTGTGCATGGGCAGGGATGCGCCCGCGGCCGTTATCGTGAGAGCAGGTGCTGCGAATGCGCAAAGCAAGACGTAGTGGGGCGGCGCTTGCTCTACATGATGAAGGTTGGCGCATGGCGCCTTACGGAGCCCACAGTAGCATGTGGACCGGGTGGTGGTTCATGGTGGTTCATGCCTACTGTAGATGGCACCCTACCGCGCCTCCTGCCCTGTGCCTTCTGCCCTATCTCGTCCTCGCAGGACCAGCTGTACCCCTCCGACTGCTACATGCTGACCAACGAGCAGGAGTACTGGGCAGTGGGTGAGGCGGCGCGAAAGGGTTACATGTGCTCTTTCTGCTGTCGCGCTTTGTGGATTGTCGGTAGACGGGGCCCAGGCGTCCTTAAAGCACAACGCTGTTATGCTGGGGTGTTGCAGCGGATGTGTTTGCATGCGCGCTGGTACACGGTGTATGTGGCGACCAGCGGGCCAACACTCTCCGCCCGGATTTCAAGTGCAAGACGTGTGTCCCGCACATGCCCCGCGCATGCCCCCCCCCCATCACCACTCCTCCCCTCCCCAGGCGCTGAGTCCTGGTTCGAGAGCACGTTGACGCCTGCACCCGCACGTACTGACATGCTGAGGTGCTCCCGCATTTTCTACGCCCCCCTTGCCACCCCCACCCCAGGCGTGGAGTCGTGGTTCGAGAGCACGATGCGCGAGGACGTCAACGGCGGCGTGCGCACACGTGCCGCGCTGCGGGCGCACGACCCGCGGCTGGCGGCGCTGCTGCAGCGCGCCTTCGGGGACGGGGCCTGGAGGTACCACCACGACTGCCCGCGCCCGCTCAGCTGGCACCTGTCCACGGTCAAGGACCCGGAGTGGGTTAACAATGCTACGGGGCAGCAGGAGGAGGAGGGTGGGAAGGCAGCTGGACGTGAGATGGCCGCGGGCGCGGGTGGGGTGGTGGAGGAAGCTGAGCAGGCGGAGGAAGGGACGTCATTCTCCAAGGCGGGAGGTGAAGCAGGTGGTGGGGATGTGATGGTAACGGGCGTTGCGGAGGCGGTGCATTTGGCGGCACCGCCCAGTGGGAACAAGGGTGGGGCAGTTGGCGCTGGGGTGGGTATGGAGCCACGGCAGGTGGCTTTGGAGGATCAGGAACGCAACGGGGTAGAGGTACCGGTGGTGACCGTTGCTGCTGCCGTGCCTGGCGTGCAAGGGGAGTGGGCGGGTGTGCGCGGGCGAGGGGAGAGTCCGCGGCGGGTGGCGCGGCAGGAAAGTGAATAATGAGCAGGTTGTTCATGGCTTACCTGGACTGGGTGCGATGCTAGAGTGTCAGGTGGCGGGGTCACCAAAATACTGATAGAGTGTGCAGGCAAGGGGTTAGCAGATGCTGGAGATAGATGGTGATCGATCGCTCAGGGTTGTATGCCATCACCCAGATGGCGTCAAAGTCTTCTGCGAAAAGGGGTACCGATAGTATTATGAGTGCAGTGATCTGCGGTATGGTTGTGGGCGGTTCGGGGACTGGTACGGGTGCGCCTCGTGGGTTGAGCGGGAGTGAGTCGGAGCAAGCTGCGAGGAGCACAGCTGTCGTAGTGCCGGTGATCCTCGGGACAACGGCACAGCTTTGTTACGAACGGGTTGAATTGTGCTCATAGGATTGCTGTGATGCCTAGAAGGCCTGTGGTCAAGCGTGTGCGGATATTTCATGTTGTGCATCAGTGGCCGCAGGTGGCTGCTTGAGGCCTACACCTGGAGTTGACTTTGCTAAGTACCGTAACCCTTACCATCAGCCGTTCGGTCCAAGAAACGCGTTTCGGCCATCACGTGCCTCCGTGCAAGGACCCCAGCACCGCTAAGCGTTGTTATCACAGGACTAAATCCGCATTTACAGCCTAGCATGTACCGCACATGGGGGAAGGGTCCAACGCAAAGAACCGACCGCACCGGGTTATGGGTGCACTCAGGCATCGAAGGCCTGTCTCAAGCCACAGTCTGAGCGCCAACCACGTGAACAAAGTTGGGTGTCGACCCGGCTCATCACCGTGCGGTCATGACTCATGGGGTACTGCTGCTGCCCAAGCAACAAACAGGACGTGCAGCAGTCAGGGTCTCAGGGAGCGAGAACGCTTGACACCAGGGGAGGTCTCCCCTGCCTGACACAGCGCATCAGCATGTACACTCTCGCTCGTGCACCCCACTCGCAGCACAGACGCATCCAAGTCATCCTTTGTTGCGGTCGCCAGCAGCTAATCAATGCGCGCCTCCGACACAAGATCATGCACGTTGCGCAATCACCGGTCCAACACCTGACCCTGCATCTTTGTGGTCAGGCAGTGCGGTGCGAATGCATGTCATGTGCGTGGTAGGGACCACATGCTCCAAATGGGATCAGGTACACGTGTGCAGTTGCGCTGTCCTCCGTACGCAGTGCAGTTGCTACTGATCGCACGCATGTCAGTACAGCCACAGCGGGCACTACCGGTACTCAACTGAGTACCGGTAGTGCTCAACTGGCGGCGCTCTTCGCACCACCCCTGCGCCAGGAGGGCATCCCTACGGGCTGGAACCCGAACAGCACGTCAATTGTTTACCCACATAATAACATGCATGCTGCACCGCACTACACTCACACAGAGATAATCGTGCTGCTCAGGTTATTAGGGCCAGCCGTGCGCACGTATTCCCAACCGCCGCAGCCGTTGGAATAGTTTGTACACGTCAGCAAGGTAGGCTGACCCGTCCACCCCATGGGGCCCCCACTGGTTCTTGAGAGGATCAAAGTTGAAGTGAGGCTCCCAAAATAGCTCGTCAATGAGGGCTGCGTAGTTATTATACCCCGCAACACCAGCATGTGGGCCAAGGGAGGCTGCTATTGCTGTTGGCGCCGGCAAAGACTGTTGCGTGGGTTGCCCGCCTGACGCTGTCTGTGGCGGCGGCGTGCCCGTAGAGTGCAACACTAGGGCCACGGGTGACCACGTAAAAGGCACGTTAGAGGCACGTGAAGGGTGCCATCACGTGCCATCACGTCCAGCATCACGCGGCACGCAAGATCATAACGTACACACTACGCGGTATGCAACGTGGAACGTCAGGAGCACCACGCAAGGGGACGTCCCTTGCGTGGTGTCTACGTACAACCCATGTGCTTTACGTGGCCCCCTTACGCGTGTTTGATGACCCGCTTAACGCTTACGTACACCCTACGTGCCCTGTAACGTGCCACGCAAGGCCATACGTAAGCACAACTGCCACGTACGGTAACGTCCCCTGACGTGCCACGCAAGACAAGGCGTAAGCATGACTGCCACGTACGGTAACGTCCCCATACGTGGGCCCCTTACGCATGTTTGATGACCCACTTAACGCTTACGTACACCCTACGTGCCCTGTAACGTGCCACGCAAGACAAGGCGTAAGCATGACTGCCACGTACGGTAACGTACCCTTACGTGGGCCCCTTACGTACGTTTGATGACCCACTTAATGCTTACGTACACCCTACGTGCCCTGTAACGTGCCACGCAACACATGGCGTATGCGCTACTGCCACATGTGGGGACGTCCCCTTACGTGGCTGCTTCCGTATGTTTCAAAGTGCACGAAATACATCACGTATACATGACAGAAAATGCCTGCGCACTCAGCAGTAACCCACAACACATGCTGCGCCCAACCCTTAGCGGTGTAGCCCCTCCTGGCCGAACAAGCAGTGTTGGTACCCTCAAACCCATGACCAAACTCAGGGTGATAAAAGTGTTGCCCAATCCCACTTCGAATGAGTACGCACGCACCACCGACGATGCACGACTGAGCGCATGAGACTCACCGTACCAGTAATCCATGGCTGCTACTCAGTCCTGAGTTCGCCTTCTGGCTCCCGTGCAAGGGCAAGGGGGCAAGTTTCGGGGAAGCTCCAAACAGCAGGAAGCATGGACACGTGCGGCTCAGACATTTCTGAAGCTGCATAAGCTAGAAAGCTAGGACCCCTCTACACCAAACCCCCATTTTGGCATGGAGGACTCTCAGGCATATTGTGTCCTGGCGCAACCGATACGGTGATGACAAGGAGCGGCAGTGAAGCAACACATCGTACCAGAAGCTCTAGAGCCCAGCAGCTTCCGTCAGGCGGTTGTGGCGTCCTGCAAGAGAACGAACTCAAGTTCAGTGGCCCGCCAGAACCGTCCCACCCAAACCGTCCACAGCCTATTTTGTTTGGGCAGAACTCTCAGACTCATCCAGATTACACTCAAATGTGATTGCAGAAATGCTCTACAGCACAGAGCCATATCTTGACTTGGCGCGATCGGTTGTAGCGCGGCCTTCTACTCCAACCTAGAGCGTTGACCGCATCAGCAATGCATCACGACGATTGCAAAGACTGGTGAAAAGGTCATGGATGCAGCAGTTACCTTGCGCTTCGGTCCCAGGGGCCCCGCAGGTTCTAGCGCAGCAATTCAGCGTACAGACCTGCGAGTCAAAACAGAAAAGGCATCTCATTGCATGTTGTTCTACAACGTGTGTGCATTTATGCTGAGCAGAGGGCCGGGGGGAGCGAAAACAGGCGTGACAAGGTTTGACCGTTCTCTTCTGCGCTTGCGCAACGCCAGTTGACTCACCCTTCATCGCAAGCATTGTGAAAACAATTGTGCCAGAAGCCGCTCCTCTAGATGCAGAGTCTGCGCGGTTGCAGCTGGCCTGCAGCCAGTCACCAGCCAGCGTTAGTTCAGTGATTAGGCACAACACAACGAATAGCAGTGTATGAGAAGTTACTTCAAATTTAGTTTGAAGTGGTGCAGCAGCTTGTATGGTGGCCCCCAGCTGTTTGAAACAAGCGTACGGTCCGCCGATGCAGCGTCCGATGCAGCTTTCTGCTGCCGCGCTGTTCGTAAAGAAGCATTGAAACATGCTAATCATCTGCGCTTTTCATCCATGAGTTGCATCGCATGCAGTGCCGCAGCGCAATAGCGTTCACCATGCCTTGAGGCCTCTCCCCTGCAGGGCCTGCTCCGCCGTGCCTTGGCACATTGGCGGGCCCTCAAATGTTGCCAGAATCATTGCGTGCCATTGCATAGGAAACAGCATGGAAACCTAAGGTGACAAGGCAGAGAATGCAGGCGTCCTTGGCACAGGAGGCGGACCGGTTGCACCCAGCGACCAAGGGGAGGCAACTACCCTGGTTGCGGCACATGCGAGTAGCCGTAGGACAGCCCTTACTACCGCTTGCCCTGCTACACACCGGTACACACCAAATGTCGTATCAGCATGCAGTGTAGCACATGCGTACATTATTGGTAATGTGTGTGAAGGGTTTCCCACGGTCAGCTCACCTGCTTGCCACACGCGCTCCACACCCCGCCAGCCAGTGCACCGCCCACGCCCGAGCCCAGCGACCATGCAGTACCATGTTATGCATGTATATGCGCTGTCTGGAGCGTTTGGGTCGTTTCGTACGTGCCCGCGCGTGCCCTCATCGGCCTGCAAGTGAACAGGATTACAGTACTGAGTACCAACCATTCAGGTGCGTGCTACAAGCAACCCACAGCTCTCACCCAGTCCACAGCGCCGTGTCGCTTCCTGCAACGCGCCAGCCAGGCAATGAACCATTGCATTCTATGCTTATAAGGTACCTGAAGTGACACTCTGAAAGGGTCGTCCCGCGCACAACATGTGCCTCCAACGGCAAGCAAGCGGACCGGGTCACACAACCGTTTTGGTCATACCACCCCACACAGTCCACAGCGCCGTGCCGCTCCCTACAGCGCGCTGCACGAATAATCAACCCTTGTATACAATGCCGAACAGGTACCAGATGTGTTACTCCAAGAGGCCAGCCCGCGCATGTCATGTGCCCCCACCGGTACAGAAGCAAACCGTAGCTGCATAGGAGATGTACCCGACATGGCTCCCACTGGCTCCCAGCACAGTACCGCTCCGTTTGGCGCTTCACAGGCGCCATTAGCTCGTCAGGACATGGCTCGCGGCTTGTTCAAATCTCCCCTGTAGCATGCCCGCCGCGCGTGAACATGTCGGTGCGCTTCGCGCACGAAGGCAACCACGGGTACCTCATGGGGCAGGTGACCCCTACTTGGCGCAACCCCCCCTGAAGCGCCATCCCGCTACCTGTGACCTGCTGTGACGCTTCACAAGGCAAGGTTCCATAAGATAACAATATGTTAAGCTGTATACATCGGTGTTGCCCAGCTGACAGGCACACCCCGCGTGCGCGTTTCGCCAGGGTCCCCTGCTGCCCATCTACCGCTACCCACACAACTCACTCCCGGCCGAAGGCGCCACGCTGCTCCGTGTGGTGCTTCACAGGCGCACGGAATTATTGCTTACGATAATTGTGAGAAATCTGATTTGAACCTTTAAGAGGTCCACTGCGCGCGAACATGTGCCCCTAGCAGCGCGAACGCAACGAGGGGCATTCAAACTCCCATGTGCCGCACCTCCACCCCCCATGCTCATTCCCTCACACCATCCCGCTCCCTGTAGCATTTCCCCACACAGCTAAAGTCGACAACAAACGTGCCCTTCGGGCAATATATTGCGGGCTAAGCGAGAAACCGCCTCACGAACGAGAGCAGGGTGCGACGCACAAGGCATGAGTGGGTGGAGTGGGTCACCTGCTAAACCCGTCCCGTCCAGCCCCTGCGCGCCCAGCCCGTGCACCGCCCAATACCACGCCGCCTTCGTGCGCACTGCAAGATACAAATTAGAAACAAAGCGTAAGAACGTCAGGTACTCTCTACAAGCTAGAGCAGGGTGCGACGCGCAAGGCACGAGCGGGGCAGGATGGGTTACCTGCTGCTACCTGCCCTTCCTACCTCTGTGCGCCCACCATATACGCCACCCATCATTACGCCGCTTTAGCGCCCCTGATAAGTTAAACGGTCACACAGATCATGCCGCAAGTGCGGCAGCAAAGCATTCACAATAGAGAGCAGGGTGCAACGCGCAAGGCATGAGTGGGTGGGGTGGGTCGCCTGCTAAACCCGTCCCGTCCAGCCCGTGTGCGCCCAGCCGGTGCACCGCCCAATACCACGCCGCCTTCGTGCGTACTACAAGATACACATTAGAAAGAAAGCGCAAGAGCGTCAGGCATTCTACAAGCGAGAGCAGGGTGCGACGCGAAAGGCACGAGCGGGGCAGGATGGGTTACCTGCTGCTTTGCCCTTCCTGCCCCTGTGCGCCCACCATATACGCCACCCATCATTACGCCGCTTTAGCGCCCCTGATAAGTTAAACGGTCACACAGATCATGCCGCAAGTGCGGCAGCAAAGCATTCACAATAGAGAGCAGGGTGCAACGCGCAAGGCATGAGTGGGTGGGTGGGTCGCCTGCTAAAGCCGTCCCGTCCAGCCCGTGTGCGCCCAGCCGGTGCACCGCCCAATATCACGCCGCCTTCGTGCGCACTGCAAGGTACACATTAGAAAGAAAGCGCAAGAGCGCCAGGCATTCTACAAGCGAGAGCAGGGTGCGACGCGAAAGGCACGAGCGGGGCAGGATGGGTTACCTGCTGCTACTTGCCCCTTCCTGCCCCTGTGCGCCCACCATATACGCCACCCATCATTACGCCGCTTTAACGCCCGTCAATATGATTTATCCGGCACACTAGAAGGCGCAAGGCCGACAGCAGAGCACTCACAAACGAGCAGTGTGCGACGCGCGCGGCATGCGTGGCGGGGTGGGTACCCAGCCCAGCCCCTGTGCGCCCACCCGGTACGTCATACAGTACCACGCTGCCTACGCGCATACTATTGAATACACATTTTGAAAAGATATTGCGCAAGAGCGGTAGCAAAGCGCTATAATTGAGAGCAGGGTGCGACGCGAAGACACGAGTGGGGCAGTGCCCGGGCACGACGGGTTACTACCTGCTCCTGCCCCTGCCCCCAACCCTGAACGCCACCCTGTACACCACCCAATGTGACGTCGCTCCAACTCTCACCGCGCTGTTGCATGAACTTTGTTTTGGGCATTGCATAGATCTGGTTTGAGAGCGGCAGG
>BQMZ01000460.1:0-13503 GCA_036984285.1 Chlamydomonas sp. KOR1
GCAGGGCAGCAATACACAGCAGTCACGTGCACATGCTCATAGACGCCTTCCCTGGCAGCCACCAAGTGGATGGCCCCACCCACCATGCCCACCAAAGGTGGCAAGTGCCCAAGCAGCCCAGTGAGGTTGATTCCTGCCAGTCCACAGGATGCTCCCTAATCTACAACATCATAATACAGGGCTCAGTACAGCTGATGTGAGCTGCTCATGCAGGTACAAGGCACAGGCAGTGCCTGCAAACTCACTCTGGGACCACTCTGATGCCACCTTGCCACTCTGGAGACATCCCTGGCCAAGGTGCTCTTGGGCCAAGCTGGGTCGCAGTTGCTCGCTCCCCAAGCACACTGCAGGGCAGCAATACACAGCAGTCACGTGCACATGCTCATAGACGCCTTCCCCTGGCAGCCACCAAGTGGATGGCCCCACCCACACCGCCCACCAAGGTGGCAGGTGCCCAAGCAGCCAGTGAGGGTTGATTCCTGCCAGTCCACAGGATGCTCCCTAATCTACAACATCATAATACAGGGCTCAGTACAGCTGATGTGAGCTGCTCATGCAGGTACAAGGCACAGGCAGTGCCTGCAAACTCACTCTGGGACCACTCTGATGCCACCTTGCCACTCTGGAGACATCCCTGGCCAAGGTGCTCTTGGGCCAAGCTGGGTCGCAGTTGCTCGCTCCCCAAGCACACTGCAGGGCAGCAATACACAGCAGTCACGTGCACATGCTCATAGACGCCTTCCCTGGCAGCCACCAAGTGGATGGCCCCACCCGCACCATGCCCACCAAAGGTGGCAAGTGCCCAAGCAGCCAGTGAGGGTTGATTCCCTGCCAGTCCACAGGATGCTCCTAATCTACAACATCATAATACAGGGCTCAGTACAGCTGATGTGAGCTGCTCATGCAGGTACAAGGCACAGGCAGTGCCTGCAAACTCACTCTGGGACCACTCTGATGCCACCTTGCCACTCTGGAGACATCCCTGGCCAAGGTGCTCTTGGGCAAACTGGGTGCAGTTGCTGGCTCCCCAAGCACACTGCAGGGCAGCAATACACAGCAGTCACGTGCACATGCTCATAGACGCCTTCCCTGGCAGCCACAAGTGGATGGCCCCCACCACCATACCAAAGGTGGCAAGTGCTAAGCAGCCAGTGAGGGTTGATTCCTGCCAGTCCACAGGATGCTCCTAATCTACAACATCATAATACAGGGCTCAGTACAGCTGATGTGAGCTGCTCATGCAGGTACAAGGCACAGGCAGTGCCTGCAAACTCACTCTGGGACCACTCTGATGCCACCTTGCCACTCTGGAGACATCCCTGGCCAAGGTGCTCTTGGGCCAAGCTGGGTGCAGTTGCTGCGCTCCCCAAGCACACTGCAGGGCAGCAATACACAGCAGTCACGTGCACATGCTCATAGAGCGCCTTCCCCTGGCAGCCACCAGTGGATGGCCCCACCCGCACCATGCCCACCAAAGGTGGCAAGTGCCCAAGCAGCCAGTGAGGTTGATTCCTGCCAGTCCACAGGATGCTCTAATCTACAACATCATAATACAGTGCTCAGTACAGCTGATGTGAGCTGCTCATGCAGGTACAAGGCACAGGCAGTGCCTGCAAACTCACTCTGGGACCACTCTGATGCCACCTTGCCACTCTGGAGACATCCCTGGCCAAGGTGCTCTTGGGCCAAGCTGGGTGCGGTTTCGCTCCCCAAGCACACTGCAGGGCAGCAATACACAGCAGTCACGTGCACATGCTCATAGACGCCTTCCCTGGCAGCCACCAGAGTGGATGGCCCCACCGCACCATGCCCACCAAGGGTGGCAAGTGCCCAGGCAGTGCAGTGAGGGTTGATTCCCTGCCAGCCCACAGGATGCTCCCTAATCTACAACATCATAATACAGGGCTCAGTACAGCTGATGTGAGCTGCTCATGCAGGTACAAGGCACAGGCAGTGCCTGCAAACTCACTCTGGGCCCACTCTGGTGCCACCTTGCCACTCTGGGGCATCCCTGGCCAAGGTGCTCTTGGGCCAAGCTGGGTGCAGTTGCTGCTCCCCAAGCACACTGCAGGGCAGAGATACATAGCAGGGACGTGCACACACTCATACACGCCTTCCCCTGCAGCTACCAAGTGGGTGGCCCCTGCCTCACCATGCCCACTCAAAGGTGCAAAGTGCCCAGGCAGTGCAGTGAGGGTTGATTCCCTGCCAGCCCACAGGATGCTCCCTAATTAATAACAGCATAATACAGGGCTCAGTACAGCTGATGTGAGCTGCTCATGCAGGTACAAGGCACAGGCAGTGCCTGCAAACTCACTCTGGGACCACTCTGATGCCACCTTGCCACTCTGGAGACATCCCTGGCCAGGTGCTCTTGGGCCAAGCTGGGTCGGTTGCTCGCTCCCCAAGCACACTGCAGGGCAGCAATACACAGCAGTCACGTGCACATGCTCATAGACGCCTTCCCTGGCAGCCACCAAGTGGATGGCCCCACCCGCACCATGCCCACCAAAGGTGGCAAGTGCCCAAGCAGCCAGTGAGGGTTGATTCCCTGCCAGCCCACAGGATGCTCCCTAATCTACAACATCATAATACAGGGCTCAGTACAGCTGATGTGAGCTGCTCATGCAGGTACAAGGCACAGGCAGTGCCTGCAAACTCACTCTGGGACCACTCTGATGCCACCTTGCCACTCTGGAGACATCCCTGGCCAAGGTGCTCTTGGGCCAAGCTGGGTCGCAGTGCTGCGCTCCCCAAGCACACTGCAGGGCAGCAATACACAGCAGTCACGTGCACATGCTCATAGACGCCTTCCCTGGCAGCCACCAAGTGGATGGCCCCACCCGCACCATGCCCACCAAGGTGGCAAGTGCCCAAGCAGCCCAGTGAGGGTTGATTCCTGCCAGTCCACAGGATGCTCCTAATCTACAACATCATAATACAGGGCTCAGTACAGCTGATGTGAGCTGCTCATGCAGGTACAAGGCACAGGCAGTGCCTGCAAACTCACTCTGGGACCACTCTGATGCCACCTTGCCACTCTGGAGACATCCCTGGCCAAGGTGCTCTTGGGCCAAGCTGGGTCGCAGTTGCTCGCTCCCAGCACACCTGCAGGGCAGCAATACACAGCAGTCACGTGCACATGCTCATAGACGCCTTCCCTGGCAGCCACCAAGTGGATGGCCCCACCGCACCATGCCCACCAAAGGTGGCAAGTGCCCAAGCAGCCAGTGAGGGTTGATTCCTGCCAGTCCACAGGATGCTCTAATCTACAACATCATAATACAGGGCTCAGTACAGCTGATGTGAGCTGCTCATGCAGGTACAAGGCACAGGCAGTGCCTGCAAACTCACTCTGGGACCACTCTGATGCCACCTTGCCACTCTGGAGACATCCCTGGCCAAGGTGCTCTTGGGCCAAGCTGGGTCGCAGTTGCTCGCTCCCAAGCACACTGCAGGGCAGCAATACACAGCAGTCACGTGCACATGCTCATAGACGCCTTCCCTGGCAGCCACCAAGTGGATGGCCCCCACCGCACCATGCCCACCAAGGTGGCAAGTGCCCAAGCAGCCAGTGAGGGTTGATTCCTGCCAGTCCACAGGATGCTCCCTAATCTACAACATCATAATACAGGGCTCAGTACAGCTGATGTGAGCTGCTCATGCAGGTACAAGGCACAGGCAGTGCCTGCACACTCACTCTGGGCCCACTCAGCTGCCACCTTGCCACTCTGGAGACATCCCTGGCCAAGGTGCTCTTGGGCCAAGCTGGGTCGCAGTTGCTCGCTCCCAAGCACACTGCAGGGCAGCAATACACAGCAGTCACGTGCACATGCTCATAGACGCCTTCCCTGGCAGCCACCAAGTGGATGGCCCCCAACCGCACCATGCCCACCAAAGGTGGCAAGTGCCCAAGCAGCCAGTGAGGGTTGATTCCTGCCAGTCCACAGGATGCTCCCTAATCTACAACATCATAATACAGGGCTCAGTACAGCTGATGTGAGCTGCTCATGCAGGTACAAGGCACAGGCAGTGCCTGCAAACTCACTCTGGGACCACTCTGATGCCACCTTGCCACTCTGGAGACATCCCTGGCCAAGGTGCTCTTGGGCCAAGCTGGGTGCGGTTGCTGCTCCCCAAGCACACTGCAGGGCAGCAATACACAGCAGTCACGTGCACATGCTCATAGCGCCTTCCCTGGCAGCCACCAAGTGGATGGCCCCACCGCACCATGCCCACCAAAGGTGGCAAGTGCCCAAGCAGCCCAGTGAGGGTTGATTCCTGCCAGTCCACAGGATGCTCCTAATCTACAACATCATAATACAGGGCTCAGTACAGCTGATGTGAGCTGCTCATGCAGGTACAAGGCACAGGCAGTGCCTGCAAACTCACTCTGGGACCACTCTGATGCCACCTTGCCACTCTGGAGACATCCCTGGCCAAGGTGCTCTTGGGCAAGCTGGGTCGCAGTTGCTCGCTCCCCAAGCACACTGCAGGGCAGCAATACACAGCAGTCACGTGCACATGCTCATAGACGCCTTCCCTGGCAGCCACCAAGTGGATGGCCCCCACCGCACCATGCCCACCAAAGGTGGCAAGTGCCCAAGCAACCCAGTGAGGGTTCCTGCCAGTCCACAGGATGCTCCTAATCTACAACATCATAATACAGGGCTCAGTACAGCTGATGTGAGCTGCTCATGCAGGTACAAGGCACAGGCAGTGCCTGCAAACTCACTCTGGGACCACTCTGATGCCACCTTGCCACTCTGGAGACATCCCTGGCCAAGGTGCTCTTGGGCCAAGCTGGGTGCGCGGTTGCTGCGCTCCCACACTGCAGGGCAGCAATACACAGCAGTCACGTGCACATGCTCATAGACGCCTTCCCCTGGCAGCCACCAAGTGGATGGCCCCACCGCACCATGCCCACCAAAGGTGGCAAGTGCCCAAGCAGCCAGTGAGGGTTGATTCCTGCCAGTCCACAGGATGCTCCAACATCATAATACAGGGCTCAGTACAGCTGATGTGAGCTGCTCATGCAGGTACAAGGCACAGGCAGTGCCTGCAAACTCACTCTGGGACCACTCTGATGCCACCTTGCCACTCTGGAGACATCCCTGGCCAAGGTGCTCTTGGGCCAAGCTGGGTCGCAGTTGCTCGCTCCCCAAGCACACTGCAGGGCAGCAATACACAGCAGTCACGTGCACATGCTCATAGACGCCTTCCCTGGCAGCCACCAAGTGGATGGCCCCACCACGCACCATGCCCACCAAAGGTGGCAAGTGCCCAAGCAGCCAGTGAGGGTTGATTCCTGCCAGTCCACAGGATGCTCCCTAATCTGCAACATCATAATACAGGGCTCAGTACAGCTGATGTGAGCTGCTCATGCAGGTACAAGGCACAGGCAGTGCCTGCAAACTCACTCTGGGACCACTCTGATGCCACCTTGCCACTCTGGAGACATCCCTGGCCAAGGTGCTCTTGGGCCAAGCTGGGTGCGCGGTTGCTGGCTCCCCAAGCACACTGCAGGGCAGCAATACACAGCAGTCACGTGCACATGCTCATAGACGCCTTCCCTGGCAGCCACCAGTGGATGGCCCCACCCGCACCATGCCCACCAAAGGTGGCAAGTGCCCAAGCAGCCAGTGAGGGTTGATTCCTGCCAGTCCACAGGATGCTCCTAATCTACAACATCATAATATAGTGCTCAGTACAGCTGATGTGAGCTGCTCATGCTGGTACAAGGCACAGGCAGTGCCTGCAAACTCACTCTGGGCCCACTCTGCTGCCACCTTGCCACTCTGGAGACATCCCTGGCCAAGGTGCTCTTGGGCAAGCTGGGTGCTGGTGCTCGCTCCCCAAGCACACTGCAGGGCAGCAATACACAGCAGTCACGTGCACATGCTCATAGGCGCCTTCCCTGGCAGCCACCAAGTGGATGGCCCCCAACCGCACCATGCCCACCCAAGGTGCCAAGTGCCCAAGCAGCCAGTGAGGGTTGATTCCCTGCCAGCCCACAGGATGCTCCCTGCTCTACAACATCATAATACAGGGCTCAGTACAGCTGATGTGAGCTGCTCATGCAGGTACAAGGCACAGGCAGTGCCTGCAAACTCACTCTGGGACCACTCTGATGCCACCTTGCCACTCTGGAGACATCCCTGGCCAAGGTGCTCTTGGGCCAAGCTGGTGCAGTTGCTCGCTCCCAAGCACACTGCAGGGCAGCAATACACAGCAGTCACGTGCACATGCTCATAGACGCCTTCCCTGGCAGCCACCAAGTGGATGGCCCCACCCGCACCATGCCCACCAAAGGTGGCAAGTGCCCAAGCAGCCCAGTGAGGGTTGATTCCTGCCAGTCCACAGGATGCTCCTAATCTACAACATCATAATACAGGGCTCAGTACAGCTGATGTGAGCTGCTCATGCAGGTACAAGGCACAGGCAGTGCCTGCAAACTCACTCTGGGACCACTCTGATGCCACCTTGCCACTCTGGAGACATCCCTGGCCAAGGTGCTCTTGGGCCAAGCTGGGTGCGCGGTTGCTCGCTCCCCAAGCACACTGCAGGGCAGCAATACACAGCAGTCACGTGCACATGCTCATAGACGCCTTCCCTGGCAGCCACCAAGTGGATGGCCCCCAACCGCACCATGCCCACCCAAGGTGCCAAGTGCCCAAGCAGCCAGTGAGGGTTGATTCCTGCCAGTCCAAAGGAGGCTCGCTACTCTGCAACATCATAATACAGTGTTCAGTGCAGCTGGTGTGAGCTGCTCATGCGGGTACAAGGCACAGGCAGTGCCTGCACACTCACTCTGGGCCCACTCAGCTGCCACCTTGCCACTCTGGAGACATCCCTGGCCAAGGTGCTCTTGGGCCAAGCTGGGTGCGCGGTTGCTGCTCCCCAAGCACACTGCAGGGCAGCAATACATAGCAGTCACAAGCACACACTCATATATGCCTTCCCCTGGCAGCCACCAAGTGGATGGCCCCCAACCGCACCATGCCCACCCAAGGTGCCAAGTGCCCAAGCAGCCAGTGAGGGTTGATTCCTGCCAGTCCAAAGGAGGCTCGCTACTCTGCAACATCATAATACAGTGTTCAGTGCAGCTGGTGTGAGCTGCTCATGCGGGTACAAGGCACAGGCAGTGCCTGCACACTCACTCTGGGCCCACTCAGCTGCCACCTTGCCACTCTGGAGACATCCCCTGGCCAAGGTGCTCTTGGAAGCTGGGTGCGCGGTTGCTCGCCCCAAGCACACTGCAGGGCAGCAATACACAGCAGTCACGTGCACATGCTCATAGACGCCTTCCCTGGCAGCCACCAAGTGGATGGCCCCCAACCGCACCATGCCCACCCAAGGTGCCAAGTGCCCAGCCCAGGGTGAGGGTTGATATCCTGCAAGTCCAAAGGAGGCTCGCTACTCTGCAACATCATAATACAGTGTTCAGTGCAGCTGGTGTGAGCTGCTCATGCGGGTACAAGGCACAGGCAGTGCCTGCACACTCACTCTGGGCCCACTCAGCTGCCACCTTGCCACTCTGGAGACATCCCCTGGCCAAGGTGCTCTTGGGCAAAGCTGGGTGCTTGATTGCTCGCTCCCCAAGCACACTGCAGGGGCAGCAATACACAGCAGTCACGTGCACATGCTCATAGACGCCTTCCTGGCAGCCACCAAGTGGATGGCCCCCAACCGCACCATGCCCACCCAAGGTGCCAAGTGCCCAAGCAGCCAGTGAGGGTTGATTCCTGCCAGTCCACAGGATGCTCCTAATCTACAACATCATAATACAGGGCTCAGTACAGCTGATGTGAGCTGCTCATGCAGGTACAAGGCACAGGCAGTGCCTGCAAACTCACTCTGGGACCACTCTGATGCCACCTTGCCACTCTGGAGACATCCCTGGCCAAGGTGCTCTTGGGCCAAGCTGGGTGCGCAGTTGCTCGCTCCCAAGCACACTGCAGGGCAGCAATACACAGCAGTCACGTGCACATGCTCATAGACGCCTTCCCTGGCAGCCACCAAGTGGATGGCCCCACCGCACCATGCCCACCAAAGGTGGCAAGTGCTAAGCAGCCCAGTGAGGGTTGATTCCCTGCCAGTCCACAGGATGCTCCTAATCTACAACATCATAATACAGGGCTCAGTACAGCTGATGTGAGCTGCTCATGCAGGTACAAGGCACAGGCAGTGCCTGCAAACTCACTCTGGGACCACTCTGATGCCACCTTGCCACTCTGGAGACATCCCTGGCCAAGGTGCTCTTGGGCCAAGCTGGGTCGCAGTTGCTCGCTCCCAAGCACACTGCAGGGCAGCAATACACAGCAGTCACGTGCACATGCTCATAGACGCCTTCCTGGCAGCCACCAAGTGGATGGCCCCACCCGCACCATGCCCACCAAAGGTGGCAAGTGCCCAAGCAGCCAGTGAGGGTTGATTCCTGCCAGTCCACAGGATGCTCCCTAATCTACAACATCATAATACAGGGCTCAGTACAGCTGATGTGAGCTGCTCATGCAGGTACAAGGCACAGGCAGTGCCTGCAAACTCACTCTGGGACCACTCTGATGCCACCTTGCCACTCTGGAGACATCCCTGGCCAAGGTGCTCTTGAGCCAAGCTGGGTGCAGTTGCTGGCTCCCCAAGCACACTGCAGGGCAGCAATACACAGCAGTCACGTGCACATGCTCATAGACGCCTTCCCTGGCAGCCACCAAGTGGATGGCCCCACCCGCACCATGCCCACCAAAGGTGGCAAGTGCCCAAGCAGCCAGTGAGGGTTGATTCCTGCCAGTCCACAGGATGCTCCCTAATCTACAACATCATAATACAGGGCTCAGTACAGCTGATGTGAGCTGCTCATGCAGGTACAAGGCACAGGCAGTGCCTGCAAACTCACTCTGGGACCACTCTGATGCCACCTTGCCACTCTGGAGACATCCCTGGCCAAGGTGCTCTTGGGCCAAGCTGGGTGCGGTTGCTCGCTCCCCAAGCACACTGCAGGGCAGCAATACACAGCAGTCACGTGCACATGCTCATAGACGCCTTCCCTGGCAGCCACCAAGTGGATGGCCCCACCACGCCATGCCCACCAAAGGTGGCAAGTGCTAAACAGCCAGTGAGGGTTGATTCCTGCCAGTCCACAGGAGGCTCTCTACTCTGCTACATCATAATACAGTGTTTAGTGCAGCTGGTGTGAGCTGCTTATGCGGGTACAAGCCACAGGCAGTGCCTGCAAACTCACTCTGGGACCACTCTGATGCCACCTTGCCACTCTGGAGACATCCCTGGCCAAGGTGCTCTTGGCCAAGCTGGGTGCAGTTGCTCGCTCCCCAAGCACACTGCAGGGCAGCAATACACAGCAGTCACGTGCACATGCTCATAGACGCCTTCCCTGGCAGCCACCAAGTGGATGGCCCCCAACCGCACCATGCCCACCCAAGGTGCCAAGTGCCCAAGCAGCCAGTGAGGGTTGATTCCTGCCAGTCCACAGGATGCTCCTAATCTACAACATCATAATACAGGGCTCAGTACAGCTGATGTGAGCTGCTCATGCAGGTACAAGGCACAGGCAGTGCCTGCAAACTCACTCTGGGACCACTCTGATGCCACCTTGCCACTCTGGAGACATCCCTGGCCAAGGTGCTCTTGGGCCAAGCTGGGTGCGCAGTTGCTGCGCTCCCCAAGCACACTGCAGGGCAGCAATACATAGCAGTCACAAGCACATATGCCTTCCCCTGGCAGCCACCAAGTGGATGGCCCCACCGCACCATGCCCACCAAAGGTGGCAAGTGCCCAAGCAGCCAGTGAGGGTTGATTCCTGCCAGTCCACAGGATGCTCCTAATCTACAACATCATAATACAGGGCTCAGTACAGCTGATGTGAGCTGCTCATGCAGGTACAAGGCACAGGCAGTGCCTGCAAACTCACTCTGGGACCACTCTGATGCCACCTTGCCACTCTGGAGACATCCCTGGCCAAGGTGCTCTTGGGCCAAGCTGGGTCGCGGTTGCTCGCTCCCCAAGCACACTGCAGGGCAGCATTACACAGCAGTCACGTGCACATGCTCATAGACGCCTTCCCTGGCAGCCACCAAGTGGATGGCCCCACCACCATGCCCACCAAGGTGGCAAGTGCCCAAGCAGCCAGTGAGGTTGATTCCTGCCAGTCCACAGGATGCTCCTAATCTACAACATCATAATACAGTGCTCATTACAGCTGGTGTGAGCTGTTCATGCAGGTACAAGGCACAGGCTGTGCCTGCAAACTCACTGTGGGCCCACTCCACTCTGGTGCCACCTTGCCACTCCAGAGACATCCCTGGCCAAGGTGCTCTTGGGCCAAGCTGGGTGCAGGATTGCTCGCTCCCAAGCACACTGCAGGGCAGCAATACATAGCAGTCACATGCACAGACGCCTTCCCCTGGCAGCCACCAAGTGGATGGCCCCCACCGCACCATGCCCACTCAAAGGTGCACAGTGCCCAGGCAGTGCAGTGAGGGTTGATTCCCTGCCAGCCCACAGGATGCTCCCTAATTAATAACAGCATAATATAGTGCTCAGTACAGGTGATATGAGCTGCTCCTGCTGGTTCAATGCAGAGGCTGTGTCTGCATACTCACTGGGGGCCCACTCTGCTGCCACCTTGCCACTCCAGAGACATCCCTGGCCAAGGTGCTCTTGGGCCAAGCTGGGTCGCAGTTGCTCGCTCCCAAGCACACTGCAGGGCAGCATTACACAGCAGTCACGTGCACATGCTCATATACGCCTTCCCTGGCAGCCACCAAGTGGATGGCCCCCAACCGCACCATGCCCACTCAAGGCGCCAAGTGCCCAGGCAGTCCAGTGAGGGTTGAACCCCTGCCAGCCCAAAGAATGCTCCTTATTGACAACATCATAATACAGTGCTCATTACAGCTGGTGTGAGCTGTTCATGCAGGTACAAGGCACAGGCTGTGCCTGCAAACTCACTCTGGGGCCACTCTGCTGCCACCTTGGCACTCTGGAGACATCCCTGGCCAAGGTGCCCCTGGGCCAAGCTGGGTCGCAGTCACTCGCTCTCCAAGCACACTGCAGGGCAGCAATACATGGCAGTCACGTGCACATGCTCATAGACGCCTTCCTGGCAGCCACCAAGTGGATGGCCCCACCGCACCATGCCCACCCAAGGTGCCAAGTGCCCAGCCCAGGGTGAGGGTTGATATCCTGCAAGTCCAAAGGAGGCTCGCTACTCTGCAACATCATAATACAGGGCTCAGTACAGCTGATGTGAGCTGCTCATGCAGGTACAAGGCACAGGCAGTGCCTGCAAACTCACTCTGGGACCACTCTGATGCCACCTTGCCACTCTGGAGACATCCCTGGCCAAGGTGCTCTTGGGCCAAGCTGGGTCGCAGTTGCTGCTCCCCAAGCACACTGCAGGGCAGCAATACACAGCAGTCACGTGCACATATACGCCTTCCCTGGCAGCCACCAAGTGGATGGCCCCCACCGCACCATGCCCACCAAAGGTGGCAAGTGCCCAAGCAGCCAGTGAGGGTTGATTCCTGCCAGTCCACAGGATGCTCCCTAATCTACAACATCATAATACAGGGCTCAGTACAGCTGATGTGAGCTGCTCATGCAGGTACAAGGCACAGGCAGTGCCTGCAAACTCACTCTGGGACCACTCTGATGCCACCTTGCCACTCTGGAGACATCCCTGGCCAAGGTGCTCTTGGGCCAAGCTGGGTCGCAGTTGCTGCGCTCCCAAGCACACTGCAGGGCAGCAATACACAGCAGTCACGTGCACATGCTCATAGACGCCTTCCTGGCAGCCACCAAGTGGATGGCCCCACCGCACCATGCCCACCAAAGGTGGCAAGTGCCAGCCAGTGAGGGTTGATTCCTGCCAGTCCACAGGATGCTCCTAATCTACAACATCATAATACAGGGCTCAGTACAGCTGATGTGAGCTGCTCATGCAGGTACAAGGCACAGGCAGTGCCTGCAAACTCACTCTGGGACCACTCTGATGCCACCTTGCCACTCTGGAGACATCCCTGGCCAAGGTGCTCTTGGGCCAAGCTGGGTCGCGGTTGCTCGCTCCCCAAGCACACTGCAGGGCAGCAATACACAGCAGTCACGTGCACGCTCATAGACGCCTTCCCTGGCAGCCACCAAGTGGATGGCCCCACCGCACCATGCCCACCAAGGTGGCAAGTGCTAAGCAGCCAGTGAGGGTTGATTCCTGCCAGTCCACAGGATGCTCCCTAATCTACAACATCATAATACAGGGCTCAGTACAGCTGATGTGAGCTGCTCATGCAGGTACAAGGCACAGGCAGTGCCTGCAAACTCACTCTGGGACCACTCTGATGCCACCTTGCCACTCTGGAGACATCCCTGGCCAGGTGCTCTTGGGCCAAGCTGGGTCGCAGTTGCTCGCTCCCCAAGCACACTGCAGGGCAGCAATACACAGCAGTCACGTGCACATGCTCATAGACGCCTTCCCTGGCAGCCACCAAGTGGATGGCCCCACCACCATGCCCACCAAAGGTGGCAAGTGCCCAAGCAGCCAGTGAGGGTTGATTCCCTGCCAGCCCACAGGATGCTCCCTAATCTACAACATCATAATACAGGGCTCAGTACAGCTGATGTGAGCTGCTCATGCAGGTACAAGGCACAGGCAGTGCCTGCACACTCACTCTGGGCCCACTCAGCTGCCACCTTGCCACTCTGGAGACATCCCTGGCCAAGGTGCTCTTGGGCCAAGCTGGGTGCGCGGTTGCTGCGCTCCCCAAGCACACTGCAGGGCAGCAATACACAGCAGTCACGTGCACATGCTCATAGACGCCTTCCCTGGCAGCCACCAAGTGGATGGCCCCACCGCACCATGCCCACCCAAGGTGCCAAGTGCCCAGCCCAGGGTGAGGGTTGATATCCTGCAAGTCCAAAGGAGGCTCGCTACTCTACAACATCATAATACAGGGCTCAGTACAGCTGATGTGAGCTGCTCATGCAGGTACAAGGCACAGGCAGTGCCTGCAAACTCACTCTGGGACCACTCTGATGCCACCTTGCCACTCTGGAGACATCCCTGGCCAAGGTGCTCTTGGCCAAGCTGGGTGCGGTTGCTCGCTCCCCAAGCACACTGCAGGGCAGCAATACACAGCAGTCACGTGCACATGCTCATAGACGCCTTCCCTGGCAGCCACCAAGTGGATGGCCCCACCCGCACCATGCCCACCAAAGGTGGCAAGTGCCCAAGCAGCCAGTGAGGGTTGATTCCCTGCCAGCCCACAGGATGCTCCCTAATCTACAACATCATAATACAGGGCTCAGTACAGCTGATGTGAGCTGCTCATGCAGGTACAAGGCACAGGCAGTGCCTGCAAACTCACTCTGGGACCACTCTGATGCCACCTTGCCACTCTGGAGACATCCCTGGCCAAGGTGCTCTTGGGCCAAGCTGGGTCGCAGTTGCTCGCTCCCCAAGCACACTGCAGGGCAGCAATACACAGCAGT
>BQMZ01000462.1:0-60529 GCA_036984285.1 Chlamydomonas sp. KOR1
GCCCATCTCCGGCCCTTCCCCCGTCATGCCACTCCTCCCCGCCTCCAGCGTCAAGCTGGTCAGTCCCGTGCAGTGGGGCAGCGTCTGGTAGGCCTCCGCAGTCCAATTGCACGCACTGCGGACCACTTTCAGCTCCCGCAGCCGGGGGCCCACACCCGACAGCAGCCGCACCACCCCAGCAGCGTAAGCTTTGGCTGCCTCCTCGCCGCCGTCGCTTTGCAGAAGGTCGTTGTACCAGGGGTAGTAGATCAGCGCCAGCGTTTGCAGGTGGCTGCAGGCGTTTGCCATGGCCTCCGCGACGGCCACGGTGGTGGGGATAATGCCAGTAAGGGTTACGGACGGGATGGGGTAGCTGATGGCGTCCAGGACCGCCAGTCTGTGGCGAACAGGTAGGCAGCGACATGACAAAATTTGCGCCACGATGCCGACGTTGCTTCAGCAGTTTGCGTGTCCGCAGATGGCCAGAACGCATGAGTGTTGCGTGCATTTGTGGGGAGGGCCAGAGGATAACTGAGGGCGCAACACGGCACCAAGCTCTCACGCAGTGCGTGGCCGCACGAGGACGGAATAATCAGGCACGGCAAACTTACAACTGCTGTTCGCGCGTCTGTGATGGAAACGGTTCTCCATGTGGGGCTCGCGGAAAGTTGATGGTCATGCTCCGCAGTCGGGCGCCCCGCTGCAGCACGCCAGACATACATGTCCGCAGCTCCGAGGGTGTGGGCGCAGACGGCCGGGCCTCCCCTGATTGATCACGAATCACGGCAAACGAACGGCTCGGTACTCCAAGTTCGAGCCGCAGTTTATCCCAGAGGCTGTCATGCAGCTGTCGTCCGCTGTGGCATGATGCCCGAAGGGCCTTGCGGGTGTGGGGCGGCAGGTGCTGCCACGCGACCGACGCCACCAGCAAGAAAACCTCCGGGGCTCCCTGCGGTGACAGATTGAGTTTGAAAAGGAGGGAGGAGAGGCCTTGTTCGTAACTGACGTATGTACTACGGAGGATGCCGCTCCTCGACACCGGAAGCACACACGACACAGCTTTTGCGACGGCTAGGGGGGCGGTGCATAGCAGCGAGGCAGCTGGAGGCTGCAGCCCGCAAGTAGGCTCACGGCAAGCTGGTCGGTACAAAAACGTACTGCTTGATTATACCACAATCAAAGCAATGCGTAATCGAGTAGCGCCTTCCTCACCAGCATGTCGGCAGCTTATGCTACAGTCGGTGTGAGCGGGGGATTAGCGCGCGCCAGTATTCCTTGCCCTGGCATGAAAATGCAAAATTTTATGGATGCATTTACGCTGGACTGCAGGACGTGCAGCGCAGTGCCGCGCGACAAGGTTCCCGCCAAAGCGTGTTGCGTGTTGGCTGGAGCCGATTTGAAAGACACAGAAACAATTATCAGAATAATTGTGCAGATGTGGTGCACTGCTGAGTTGTAACCTCCTTGTGGCACATGGGCGTACAGTGCGTGCTCTGAGTGAGTTGGTTGTTGCAGGCTTGCAGCCCGGCAGGCGGCACAGCGGGCCAAGATGCAAGGCAAGCAGTTGGGGTGAGGGCACGTTTAGCCGCTGATGACTGCCAACATTAAAGATGTCTGGCAATCTGCAGGTGCACACGTGGACTACCGTATTGGGATAGGGAAGGCCGTTATCCGATGCAGGCGGCGTGGTCCGTTGTTTCCAAACGTGTCGGGGCCTGACGCACAGCCATCGCCACACTTACAGGCAGCTTTTCCCCGCCAATATCGGGTAACGTTGAGCTTAACACCTTCGGAGTGGTTGCCACAGCCTTTAGAACACGCAGCGGCATTCGCCGCACCGTTCGGCCGGCACCTGCAATGCGACATTGCCCGGCCATGCCCCGCTCGCACCATGGGTCCGTGGCAGCCGTTGCTCAAACGGCACACTGCTACCGGTGGCAGGTGCCCTTGTCCACGCTTCCGAACAGCCTATCCCCATGCCGCAGCACCGTTCCGGACAGGTACGGGAGCGTGACCCAGCCCTGAGCTTTGCCTGGGGCCAAGACTGCCAACGCTGCTGCCGGTACAGCACGAATGGGCACCCGTGCTAAGCCTTGCACAAGCAACCCGCATACCGCCAGGCACCAATCACGGAGTACCGTCTGCAGTCGGGACATTTGCAACTTAAAGCGGTAGAGCTGCAGCCAGGCAGCTTGGAAGCAACACTGACACATGGGGGTTGCGGCCTTTCCCCGCGCAGCCCCAGCGCACAGAACCTCCGAACGGCCGCAGTCCTAGCCCTATACGGCAACCGATGTTGGTCTAAGACTTGAAATCGACGGCGACATGGCATATGCCGTTTGCACGCACACCATACATCCGGCGTTCACCATCCCAGTTCAGCAAACGCCCGCACGCTCGACACATGTGCTCCTCCTCGTCCTCCCCCTCCTGCACCACGCTCACCTCCAAGCCCTCCCTGCCCCACTACTGCAGTTGCTGATGCACAGCAGTCTCACAGCCTCATAGCTCACCGTACTGGCCTGGTACCGCGCCGACGCGCTGCAGGCTGCCGCCCGCCATTTGGCACAGCACCCCCATCGCCACGGCCACTGCCCATCTACAGTGCACCCACGCATTACAACCCACGCCAAGCAAGGCCCCAAACCGGACTACTCCTCGTCGTGCTGCAGTGCCATGACCCCCACGTGCACGTGGCCCTTGCCCAGGCCGTCCAGGTAGTCGCATATGGCGTCCGCAAACCCCAGTGCGCCCTCGTACGCATCGTGCACCACCACCTTGATGTGCTCCAGGCTGCTGCCCGCCTGCTGGCCCAGTACGCACAGCGCGGCCGCCAGCTCGTCCATCGCAATGTGCTCCATGCGGCTCACTTCAACCGTCACGTCACGCAGCTTAGTCATGCCCGCCAGCAGCGGCAGCGCCGCCACCGGCATGACCACGTTGCGCAGCCCCAGGGACTGCAAGGAGTGAAAAGGGCTGGTGAGGAACGAGGCCGTACACATGGTAAAACGCACGCAGCACAGGCTGACAATGCACTCACACAGCGTTTGCATGCCACTGAAGGCGCGCAGTGGTGTGCAACATGATGTGCGGCAGTGAGCGCTCCCGTGTTTCAGTGGCGGAGTGCTGGTGGCGTTCAAGGTTGGCCAAAGCATGGTGTTGCTTCCCTCGGATGCGTGATAAAAGCGGAGGTTCTCAGACTCACCCGCACGTTGGGCCACATGCGGACGATGCAGCCCACGTCCCCGGCGCGAAGTGACACGCCCCGCACCACGATGATGCCGAACGCGTCCAGCCCCGCCAGCTGCTGCAGCCATTCCGTGTGGCCCCCCGGGGTGTCCTGCCGCGGACGAAGCGGCTTGGGCCCTGCGTCCACCACCACCTGCATTATGTCCCGGGCACAGCATGTCTCCGGCCTGCTCAGCAGCCGCACCGCAGGCTCAATCGCCTGCAGTGTCTCCTCCTTGATGTGCCTCAGCTGCTCCACATCCCTGCACCCCAGCATCAGCGCCCCACACCGGAAGCTACGAATGGAGGCTGGGAGCTGCAGGGCCGCCAGCGTGCATGGCGAGGCGCCGGTGCTGAGGCGCAGCTCCTGCAGGCCTGCCGGCATAGACACCCCTTCAGCATCCTCCTCGCGCCTGTGCTGGCCACCAGGGGCGGGCGCCGCCTCGCCTCCAGGGGCGGCGTCGGCCTCCATATCGGCTGCCAGGTGTGCACGCGGTCCAGCTCCGGGTGGCGATGGCGGCAGCAGCCCTCCTACGGTAAGGCTGGTTAGGGCGTTCAGCGGTGCTGCCTCGGACGGCCGCAGCCACAGCGTGGGGCAGTGAAGGTGCTGCAGCTGCGGCATGGCGCGCAGGGCGGAGAGGAGGGAGGTGCGGTGCGCTTCGCAGGTTTCCTCGAGCGCCAACCCGTGCCCGTTGAGCATGAGGGAGTAGCGGTGCGCATGGAACTCGTAGCACCGGGAGGGCTCGAGCTCCAGGCTCGTGAGGCCGGTGAGGGTACTAAGGCAGGCGACGGAGGTGGCGTGGGGCGTCAGGGCGTCGTGTGTGCAGGCGTCGGGGTCCAGGACGGTGAGGAGGCGCAGCGAGCGAAGCTTGGTCAGCTGCGCGACTGTCTCCAGGATGCTCGTTTCCGTGGAGGCGGAGTCTGTGGGGAGGGCAGGACAAGGGCACGAACTGAACGGTAAGGCAGGGGCGAGCTGGGCAACTCCATAATGGGCATGATACTTTGTCCAGAGTTGCTTCTCTAGTCTACACGCCGCAGACAGTGCGCCCAACAGTATCCACTCCTTTGCGCTCATGTATTTCGCCAACGCCTTGGCGCTCATGCATAGATCATAAGTACAGCACATGGAACTCACCAAGGTACGTCTCCGACTTCCCCAGCGGCGTGTCCGGCACGCCCACCTCCACCGTCAGCTTGGTCAGCCCCGTGCAGTGCCGCGCGCCCCACGCCTCCGCGGGCCAGTGGTGCGCGCTGCCGGCCACCTCTAGCTCCCGCAGCCGGGGGCCAACGTCCGTCAGCAGCCGCTGCACGCCCATACCGTAGCCGTGGTCTGCCTGTCCTCGGGTGTCGGCCAGATCGTTGTGCCCCGGATGGTAGCGAAGACACAGCCCTTTGAGGTGTCGGCAGCAGTCCGCCAGGGCCGTTGCGATGGCAGGGCTGCTGGGAACGCCGCCGAACAGCGTGAGGCGGGGCAGCGGGCAGCTGCGAACAGCACCCAGGACCGCCAGCCTATGGAGCAGGAGCAGGTGGTAGGAAACGTACTTTCAGCCAGACTGAAAGGGGAAGCCGTGTTGTTCAGGTGGAACGTGGAAGGAAATGTCTCCGCATGGGCAGCGGTCGGCGGCTGTGGGTTGGGGCTAGTGCAAGGGAGCAGCCAGCCGCGGGTGGTGCCCAGGGCTGCTAGGTGCCCCGGCACGAGGGATAAGGTTGTGCGGGGCGGCGGAACGAGGAAGGCTTACCCTGTATCGGGGTATGGCCTTGGAACAGGGGACTCAAGCACCCTGCTAGCCAGCAACTGTTACCGCATACGCAGGGCCTGCATGCTTACAAGCTGCGGAGACACGCAAATGGCAACTGCACGAGCTGACGTGTGATGGCACCTGTACACACAAACCCCGCGTTGTGCGTGCGTGCGCGTGCACAAGCCACGCGGTCAACCTACAGTTGCTCTTCGCGTTCCTGTTGAGGTAGAGGCGCTTCGAGCCATGGCTTTTCGAACATAAGGTTCACGCCCTGCAGTCGGGCGCCCCGCTGCAGCACACCATCCACGCACGTCCGCAGCTCCGAGGGGGTGGGCGCATTGAGGGGCTCCTCCTCTAATTCTTCATCAAAAAGGTGCCGCAGGCGCCATGGCACGCCGAGCTTCAGGTTCAGCTTTCTCAGGAGGCTGTCGTGCATCCGTCGGCCGCTGCGGCAGGATGCCCGGATGGCCTTGCGGTCATCAGTGGGCAGGCGCTGCCACAAGACTGACGCGACCAGCAGGAAAACGTCACCCGGCACCTGCGGAAAGGAGTCAAAAACTGAAGGCGCCACTGTACCGGGGTGCTACTGCGTGGACTTGGTCTTGTGCCAAGTGCACGCGGGTAGTGCAGAGCTTGAGCCGGGTGCAGGCTTGGTTGCAGGCGGGGGAGCCAGGAGCAAGGGGAGACGGCAACTCGCGAGTGCTCGCACGACAAGCGGCGACCGCCGAGGTATTACAAATGAAGACCGCTATCAATAGTTATTGCCATCCTCACCAGCATGACTGCACCCTGAGCAAGGGTATCGCGGCGCCAAGCGAGAGTAACGTGTCAACGCGCGGCAGGATATGTCGCTCTCCAACAAGCGTGCACGCGGCTCAAGTGCTGTAGATTCGTGTGAGGCGGAGTCCGAAATACGCAGCGCGCAGTCTCGGAAGGTGGTCTTTCGCGCCAAAAGGTTGTAGCCAAGCGCAGCAAGCCGTGCGTCCGCAAAGGAACTTGCTATAGCATAAAAATGCTGCTAACAACACAGCATATACAGCGTACTCCAATTGCATCCTCCATGGGGATGTGTGCGTGCAGATCGGGTGAACCCCACGCACCAGGGGAGCCCCCGGGTGCAGGGGACCTCCCCTGGTGCGTGCTCCAAGCCGCTATGGGCCGGTGGTGGCGAGTAGGTGATGTCCCCACTTCTCGACCCGTGTCATCTGGTGCGATTGACGAAGCCAATGGCTCTCGTCCGCACAGCAGACAAGGTGGACAACACCACGGGACGACACAGTTCCCCGGCAGCCGGTACTCATCCGCTGTCTGTGTGCAGGCGTGTGCGGAACTGCGGATCCTAATCTTCGGAAGGGGCCCGGAACTGTACAGCGAGTCAGCGACACCAAACGGCACCTTAAGGAAGTTTACACACATGTCCGCCTGGCGCCTGGAATCGCACCTGCCAAGTGGCCCAACAACACGGCGCCCGTGCAGGGACAACTGGGTCCGGAACACGCTTCTGGGAACGCGTGCATGCCCCTACCGTAGTCTGTTTAGGTTTGCCTTGCTCTCTCACCCACAGCGCCGAACATTGTATGCGAATGCCCTCGCTGCCACACGCTCGGTCCTTGGTCTCTTAAAACCCCCTGCGCCAGCAAAGCAGGCCAAGCCCTGGTCATGAGGTAAATGACGGGGGAAATCCCTTCCCCTGGCGTCCACTGGTCCACCACCCAATCACGGATTGTGAAGCTGAAAGAAAGTGCGGATGCGCAAGCGCAAGACCGCTTCAAAACACACTCCATACCCCAAGAGAGGAGCAGAGGGGCGAGCCAGCCGCCGTTGGGCATACGGGATCAAACTGGCGACCTTATCCGCACCTGTACGCACCAGCACAAGATCACATCGGATGACGCGCATTCCCAATGATAATGGTAGTAATGCAGGCCAGCACGCACAGGAAGGAGGACAAGCCCAAGCCGTTCCGCATGGCCAGGTTCCGATGTTGACTCCAAACGACGAGGCCTCCACAGCAACCGCCATATGAACACGATGCACGGCAACTACCCAAAACCACTCGCCATCCTTAGGTGCCCCTTCCCCTGCCGCCTGAGAGACAGCCGGTCTTATTATGCATACAGAGCTCATGATGCATGCAGCGGTCGCGGGACTAGATGGACTGGCTGGGGCACAATTTCGGACGTCCAGACTCTCCGTATGTTGCTACAGGGTGCTGCTGCGCTACTAACACATCCTGAATCACGATTGTTGTGCGATCACTGTCCTTGCCATCCTCAATACCTCAACTAGCCAGTGCAAGCAAAGGCTCTGTACCTGCTACCTCCGCGTACTTGAACGAAACAATGCAGTGGATTGGGCTCCACGCCAGCGTGGAGCGACACAGCTAGGATAGGCATGTCGGGTACGCCTTCCGGACAACCCTGGATCATACCACTTTCAATATACAAAGCAGCCTGTGCTTAGCACGGGGATCAACCTCCGAACGCGGCGACCTAACACCTGCCATCCAACTAACGCACGCAGGGCACAGCCAAAGCCACACAAACACAACCACACATCCTGCGCCAACTACCAGTAGCACCCACGTTCCAGCTAACGCTCGTGCGTACCTTCCCACGAGGTCGCACGTTCCCATGTCCTTCAACCCTGCTCCTGCCATTACGCCTGCGGCCACCCGCTGTCGCTGCCAACCAACGCTCCCCAGTGCATGCATACTGAAGCGCCCCTCACGCGTACTCCTCGTCCTCCCCCTCCTGCACCACGATCACCTCCAGCCCCTCCCTGCCCCACTCGCGCAGCTGCTGCCGCACCGAGTCCTCGCAGGCCGCCGCGTCCATGATGGCCGAGTCGGTGATGACGCTGACGCGCTGCAGGCTGCTGCCCGCCTGCTGGCACAGCACGCACAGCGCGGCCTCCAGCTCCTCGTGCCGGATGTCCTCCAGGCGCACCAGGTCCACCGTCAGCTTCTCTAATTGACCCATGCCGGCAAACAGCGGCAGGGCAGCCACCGGGAGCACCACGTTCATGAGCTTGAGGCTCTGCGGGTGATAGCGGAGCGGAAAAACAGTGTGAGGCACGAGTGCGAAGGGCAAGAAAGCAGTCCGAGGCGACAGGAGTCTGGAAGGTCAGGTGACTCCCTCTGAGGAGGCCAGGGCAGACATGCACTCCCAGGCTCTTCAGGCAAGCTCCTCGTCATCAGGTCCTTCCGCAAGCGGTCATACAACGTGCAGGCCCGTTGTGACTCACCCGCACGTTTGGCCACATGCGCACCATGAAGGCCACATCGCCCGCCCGCAGTGCCACGTAGCCGACAAGCTTGATGCCGCTGAACGCCCCCAGCCCCGCCAGCTGCTGCAGCCACTCCACCTGGCCGCTCGGGGTGGCCTGGCGCGGGTGCATTGGATGAGGGCTGCCGTCCACGCTGACCTCGATCGTGTCTTCTCCGCAAATGGTCTCCGGCCTGGATATCAGCTGCACCGCAGGCCCCAGGGCGTTGATGGTCTCCTGCTGCATGCAGCCGTGCTCGTCGACGTCTGACATGCCAATGCACAGCGCCCAGCACGCGAAGCGCCGGAGGGCGCTCGGCAGCTCCAGAGCCGCCAGCGCTCTTGGCGAGCCCCATTGCACAGCACCAGCGTCTGCAGCTGTGGGGGCCACGCCCTGGCGTTGGGCTGCTCCCCAGCAGCACCACCCCTAGCCGCCGCCGGTCCCGCCGCAGGGCCACCGGCCGCACCGGCGCCGTGAGGTGGCGGTAGGGGCGGCAACAGCCCACCCGCGCCGAGGCAGGTGAGGGCTGTCAGGGGGGCCAACTCGGGCGGCCGCAGCCAGAGAGTGCTGGCGTTGAGGTGCTGCAGCCGCGGCATGGCGTGCAGGGCGGACAGCACCGCGGTGCGGTGCGCCTCCCGCACCTCAACCCACGCCTCATGCCGGTCTCCCTCGTCGTGGCGCAGGGCCCAGCTGTCCGGAAAGCACGCGTAGCAGTGGGTGGTCTGTAGCACAAGGCTGGTGAGGCCGGTGAGGGCGCTGAGGTGGGCGGCGGAAGTGGCGTAGGGCGCCAGGGCCTGAGGCGTGATGTTGTTGGGGTACGGGTTGGTACGTAGGCACAGCGACCGCAGGCTGGTCAGCTGTGACGCGGCCTCCATAATGTAGGACTCTGCCAAAACAGAGCCTGAGGGAACGGGGGTAGGGCAGCACGTAGGGCGGGTGCTGGTTTCAGGGTCCTCGACGCACTGCAGTGGCGTGCTAGGGGGTCTCCTGGTGTGACCGCTAGGGGTTGCAACTGCACACTTGACAGCTAACGACCATGTGGTGCTCGTGGCAATCTGTCTGGGGTACAAGCTGTTCACTTCCACACAAAGTATGTCGCTTAACAGCATCGCCGACATGCTGCGACCACGGGCCTGATGACGGTCCTACCCAAGCAATACTGCAAGTCCAAATCATTTTCAGCTTTCCACCCCGCCTCCACCGCCAGCCGGGTCAGCCCCGTGCAGTGGCTCAGTGCGCCCCACGCCTCAGCGGGCCACTGTTGTGCGCTGCGGAGCACATCCAGCTCCCGCAGCCGGGGGCCCACGTCCGTCAGCAGCCGCACCACTCCAGCCGTGCAGCTGCTATGGGCTGCTTCCCCGGGCCCGTACGCTAGCTCGCACGGGGTCCACGCGTTGTGGTCGATGGACAGGGTCTTGAGCTGCTGGCAGCATGCACCGATGGCCGTGGACACCGCCACGCTGAGTGGGACGCCCCCGGTCAGGTCCAAGGTGGAGATGGGGCAGTCACGGACAGCGTCCAGGACAGCAAGGCTGCGCGGGGGCACGGGGGACATGGTTGTGCGAGATGCGGCGCGGACAGACCCTGCTGCCGTAGAGACGCAGCTCCAATGCGATAACTGTCAGGGCGATGCGTAGCACGTGCTGATCTCGTAGTTGCACTCAGCAGGGGGAGTGAACAACCTTAATCGCACAAAGGCACACCGCCGCTGTATGAACTCGGCACACCAGCTGGCAGCTCGTGGGCTAACATACAGCACGTGGTCGTGGTGACACGCCCGCTGCGACTTACATTTTGGCCTCGCGCTTGCTGGGCTTCAGCTGCTGCTGGTTGTACCACGGCACCAGCAACGTCAGCCCCTGCAGCCGGGCCCCACGCGCCACCACGCCGGTCACGCACGCCTGCAGCTCCGCGGGTGTGGGTCGGTGCTTTGGCTCGACCTCCGCATCGTCGTCGTCGGCGTCAGAGTTGTCAGGTGTTTCTTGCGCGGGCATGATGTCCAGCTGCAGGTGTGTCAGCAGGATGTCGTGCAGCAGGCGGCCGCCGCGGCTGGCTGCTCGGATGGCCTTGCGGGCGGTGGTGGGCAGCTGCTGCCAGGCGAAGGAGGCGGCCTCCAGGAACGCCTCGGCAGGCGCCGTCGGTTCCTGTACGCGGGTCAGGGATCAGGGGGGCAGCGATGCGGGGACACCAGGCATTCCTTGTGGCTGCACAGCGTTTCCATGTCAAGTTCCAGTCCTGCATGAGTGGGTCCTGGGAGCGACGGCGACAGCTGGGGCAGCAGTGGCGTGGGTCAGTGGATTCCGGGCGCAGCTTGTGTCCGAGTATGTTTCGATCGTCAGACAGTCTGCTCCACCTGATTGCTTAATTGTTCTTACCCGCATCATGGCACCCAGCCCACGAGTTGACGTAAGCGTCTCGGACTGGACTGCGTGGCGCGCTCGGCGGGAGCCTCCTTGCTGATCCAGCTCACCAAAATAACTTGCTGAGACCTAAGCTGCCGCAAACATGTTGGACATGAGCCCGGAACCGCCAGTGCACTTCGCTTCGGACTTCGCGCGCGGAAGCGGTCCGCAGCCTGCCTGCAAGCGTACACGTGACGTTATGCAATTTCGGCTGATCACTGCAAAAAAGTATTCGTATACTAGTATACTTGTTGGATAAGCGGCAAGCGTACGTCCTGCGCACGCAACACCCTTGCATGTCGTACACGGCAGATCCGAAACATTGCGCCTGGGACCTCGGGACCCACCATACTCGTAGGCCGCACCATTTCAGGTGTGGGCCCGGTACGCCAACCGTACCGTACAAGGTTAAGCCCGGGTAATGCGCACGCTAAGTGTTGCGTATGCCTGGTATGCACAAATCCGTGTTGCCCAGGGGGTCGTACGTTGGACCCTGAGGGCGACATGGACCGATACGTCCCCTGGGAATCTGACCTGGAGGACTGCAGGAGCCAGCACCCCAACGCCCACCCACCGGAATGCGTTAAGTGGCCAGGGGCAGTGTCCATCATGAGCCCGCCGCGGCGCACAGCAACGAACGAATCGACATGCCCACTGGGTGCCGGTAGTTGACAGCCACCAAGGACACAGACCATGAACACGTGACCTTCCGACAACAGCCATGGAGCCCAGCACCATGGGACGAGCCCACCGCCCAGCCCAGTGCCATGTGGAGCAATCCCATAATAGGCCTGCCAGTAGTCAGGGATAGGTACGCACATCTCCACTAGGAGGTGATCGCCTGCCTACGGCCCGATTTCAGCAGAACATCCCGAGGCGCGCATCTGGCGCACGCAGAACTGCAACTACCACAGGAACGCCCCCATTGCCCATGCAAAGATGGCGCGAAGCAAGAACAACTGCTGTGCCGCCTGTTGGCGAAGGCCTGGTGGAGCGCCAGGCGCACCGTCAGTTGACCACTGAACTTCCGGTGCTGTGCCAACAAATGCCAACACAGCACCTTGCTAGCCCTAATCCCCTGGCCTCCTGAACACCGGCTGTGCCGAGCCGGAGCGAGCAGCACTCAGGCAACTTCTGCACGCCAGACATAAGCATATCGTGGGAGCCATGTGCACCAAACCAACGCCCTTGTTTCCAACTGCACGCTTCCAGTCTTCGGCGCTGCATCACGCCTTGAAGTCCACCACCCAACCAAACCCCACACGTCCCTCACACAACCCCGACCCCGACCCGCGCCCCAGCGCTACCGGTACTCATCATCTCGGTTGTCCCGGTGCATGACCGTCAGGTTGGCGATGCGGGTGCCCCACTGCCGCAGCTGCGCGAGCACGTCGAGCTCGCAGGCGGCCGAGTCCGGCACGTCCGCCAGCACCGTGACGTCCACCAAGCCGCCGTTGGCCCCCTCCAGCATCAGGCACAGGGCCGCGGCCAGCTCCGCCTGGTCCACAGGCCCCAGGTCGCACAGGTCCACGGTCAGCCACTCCAGCCGGGCCCTGGCCAGCCCCGCCAGCGCGGGCAGCGCCGCAACCGGCATGGACACGTGCCGCAGCTCCAGCCACTGCGCGGGTTGGGTGCGAGCGGCTGAGAAGGTCACAGGGGCCGCAGTCTCGGTTGCAGTGGAAAGGCCCGTTGGCAGTTTGAATGTGAGTCGGTTCACCCATTACCGACAGCTTGGCGAGCGCCAGGTGCCACACGCACACGCTGCAGAGATGCAAAACGAATCGGGGCCCGGGAAAGTAACAGTCATGCGTCGTAGCCCCTCTGCGAAGCGCCAAGCTGCCGTGCTCCTCCCCCTCCGCTCTGTTCCCTCAAATGTGCTGCAGATCTGCCCTACACATGTACCCGTAGGTGCCCTCAGTACCGTACAGCAGCGGTCCAGCGGTGCAGCTGGCAGCGCCCATGACGCGCTTGCTGACCTGTACTCCACGCAGCGCTGGTGCACCCTTTGCCACCCCAACCTTTAGGCTATGCCCGCCCCTGGCTGCCGTACTCACCCGCACATTGGGCCAGGTCCGCACGAGGCAGTGCACGTCCCCCACGTGCAACGCCACGCCCTTGAGCTTGACGCCCCTGAACACGTCCAGCCCCGCCAGCTGCCCCAGCCACCCCGCGTGGCCCCACAGCCAGGACATCCGCGGCTGCAGCAGCTCCGGGCCCCCGTCCACCACCACCTCCACGCTGTCCTCCGCGTGCAGCGTCGCCGGGTTGGTCAGCAGCCTCACCGCGGGCCCCAGCGCCTCCAGCGCCCGCTGCGTGATGTGCCTGCCGGCCTGCAGGTCCAACACGCCCAGGCGCAGAACCGGACACGAGAACCGGCGCAGGCTGCCGGGGAGCCGCAGGGCTGCCAGCGCCTGCGGCGAGGCCCCGTTGTCGCACATCAGCTCCTGCAGCCGCGGGGGCCACAATGCCGGCGGCGCCTTGTCCTCACCGCTGGAGTTTGCCCCGCCAGCGCCGCTACGAGCGGAGCCGTGAGCGCCCACGGGAACCGCGTTGCCGTCGTTGCCTTCCTCATGCAGCGGCTGGGACGGCAGCAGGCCGCCCAGGGTGAGGCTGGTGAGGGCGGTCAGCGGTGCCGCGTCCGGCTGCCGCAGCCACAGCGTGGGGCAGCGCAGGTGCTGCAGAAGTGGCATGGCGCGCAGGGCGTCAAGGAGAGCGCCGCGGTGGACCTCCCGCACCATCCGCCAAGCATGTCTGTCCTGCCCATCCAGCTCCAACATGGACCACGCCCCATTACGGTCGGCGTAGCACGAGGAGGGCTGGAACTCCAGGCGCGTCAGGCTGGTAAGGGCGCTGAGGCGCATGACGGAGGCGGCGTGGGGCGCGATGTGCTGGGGCGTGCAGGCGCGGGGGTCCACCACGGTGCGCAGGCACAGCGACTGGAGGCTGCGCAGCTGCCCGACTGCCTTGAGGATGGACGCCTCGTGCCATACCGCCTCTGTGGCGATCACACGGGGCAGGGAGCGGGGCATCACACCGCCGGGCACACCTGCCAGTGCAAGAATATGATCACGACAACACCATGGCCTTGTGCATAGAATGTATGAGCAAGCCCGCGTCGGAGAGCCTGTGACACCGGTACACCAGCAGCTCAGCGTGGGGGCTCCAACCAGGCGTTGCCGGCCGTAAGCCAAGTGACCTACCAAGGTAGACGCCGTCACGGTATTCCGTCTCACTGACACCCGCCTCCAGCGTCAGGCTGGTCAGCCTCGTGCAGGGGCACAGAAAGCTCCACGCCTCCGTGGGCCAGTGGCGTGTGCCGCCGAGCACCTCCAGCTCCCGCAGCCGGGGGCCCAGCCGCGACAGCAGCACTGAGAAGCCCGCCCGGCCGCTGCCAGGGTTCCCCGGCTGGTCGCGCGGGAGCTGCTGGTCGACGCGATCGTGGTCAATGGTCAGCTGGGTCAGGTGCTGGCAGCATGCGACGAGGGCATCTGCCACAGCCTCGCTGATGGGCACCACCCCCATCAGTTTCAGTTGCGGCAGTGGGAAGCTGCGGATGGCGTCCAGGACGGCCAACCTGCATAGCACGTAGTAACACACAACGGCAAGGAAATGCAGCACACGTGCTTGCCTGACAGAAGGCGTACAGGCACGATACAGTGTCGGAAGTTAGCAGACACGTCCTGTAAGTAGGTTCGGCCAGGGGTTCCCCTGGGTTCGGCCTTTCGTAACAACCACCAAAGTACTGAAGCTCTTAGGATGGGCGAGCAGCCCGGACCTTCCCGCCTGGCAGACGCCCACAGCGCACGCCAGCTGAGTTCCACCAGTCTCGCTTACAGCTGTTGTTCGCGTTGTTCCTGGGGCACTGAGTCGGAGGAGTACATGGCTAGGGTGAGGCCCTGCACTCGGGCGCCCCGGCGCAGCATACCAGCCACGCTTGTCCGCAGCTCCATGGGGGTGGCGGCCGGTCTCGACTCGGTCTCAAAGTCGAAGGCGTCGCCGTCGTTGTGCCAGTCGAACGAGAGCAGCTGCGGCGGGTCCAGGCTCAGCCTGAGCTGCTTGAGGAGGCTATCGTGCAGGTGGCGGCCGCCACAGCTGGCTGCCCGGACCGCCTTGCGCGCATCGGGTGACAGCTGTTGCCACGCGGCAGAAGCGACCTGCACAAGGAGACACACCCCACCGAACGGCACCTGCACAGACACATGTGCAAGGGCAGCTGAGGGACATGAGCACCTTGATTGAGTGCGTGGAGGTGCAACCGACGGGGCTGTGCACGAGCCAGGGAGCGCGCCTTCCCCCTGTCCTTGTCCACGCTCGAGGGCGAACACGGCTGGCGAGTCTGTTTTGTACCTTATCCAAGCGCGCACATTACATGTTTGAGGACCATGTTATCCCACCTCCATAGAGCTTGGCTGGCGATCGGTGGCTGAGGCGCACAGCGAGCGGGGGTGCACCGACTGTGAGTTGGCTCACACGAGGCTGGCCGCGCACAGAGGCCCTTACATTGAAGTGATGTAATGCTACGGTTCACAGCAGCTCCTGGTGCACCTAACTCAGCGTGGAGCGTGTTCCCCCAATTCGCGCCAAACTCATGATGCGGCCCGCGTGGACTTTAGGCACGGACCGTCCTATATGAGGTAGAGCTTTGTACAATATATGCAAAGGGAGCAAATGCAGTGTTAGTGCTGGCAGAGGATGAAGCGCAACATCCCCGACATGCTGTACCGGAATGAGAAAAGACTCCTTATGCCTAACGACTTACACGCTGTTATGCCGACAACAATCAAAGTGTAGACACGAGCACACCAGCTGTCACCACTTGTCACGCTCGCTTGTATCGAAGGCTTTTGCTGCGGCAACAGCTACGGCCATCACCGGAAGCGGAAAGAATGTCCGGAACATATATGTTAAAGCTCGGTGGCTGGGGCCGCATGAGCTCGGTTCCCTGCCACCACGGCCCTCTCAGGCTCTATGTACGAGCGCAGGCTGCCACCCAGCCATAGGCAGCGGAAGGTTTTGCCAAGGAGAGGGAGAGGTGGAGTCCAAATTCTCCAACCATGGACGTACTTGCACGTAGCCCCTGAAGCTTCAGCGCCTATCCATGGGTGAGAGCCGCAACAACGTAGGGATGGCGGCTCAGGGCCTCGACAGGATCCTCGATATGGGACCACCTCTTAACCCAGGTCGCACCCCTTAACGGCGCGGGTGAGCTGCACAGCAGCAGCTGCAATCGGTATGGCGCCGTGCGACTTGCTGCTGTATCCTGCCCAAGCATCACATGAACGACCGCACTTGTCTATCTGGGGTACATGCCTTGGGTGACGTGTACAGGGCGCAGTGTACTGTTTGGCAAGCGGACTGTTGCTCCCCCTGGTTGTCACAACAGGTTCCATTCGGATGTTCCTGGTCCCGGCGCCTACTGTTACCAACAGGCGAGTACTGGTTTGCTTGTTGTCATATTGACGGGGAAGGTTGCAAGTGCAGCCACGAGGACCACGCGTGCACGATCACTGCGGTTCAGGGCAAGGCCCTGCTGCAGTGCGTCGCCTGGCAGAAGGACTTGCCGCGCTTATGTCCTCTTCAACCTCTCCAGATGGGGCCCCACGGCGCAGGTTGTGATCCGCACTGGCACGGCTCCCGCCGCTCCGTATGAGTGCCGCGTAACGTCCATCTGTGCCCGCAGGAGCACGGCACAATGCCTCCGCCAAGGAGCCATCAATAGGGCGCATCAGGCCGTCACAGACCTCCGCGCCCCACGCTCAGGAGTTCCGAGGCCCGCAATCTTGCTGAGGTGCACGCCGCCCGGGCGCACCAGGTGGGCCTGGGTGGGCACATCCTGGTGACAATCAGGGTCAGGGGAGAATGCAGAATTACATAGGAGGGCCAGGGTGTAGGCATGCAGGTCCATGTCAGGGGTCCCCTGATCAGGGTGTCCCCTGGTGGCGATGTAGGACGACGTGTGGATACGTACTGCGGGCAGGTGGGGTCCAGCAACGAATGGCAGAACCTGCAGAGCAGCAGCGGGAAAGGGTTGCATTTGCACAACAGTGCAAAAAGAAGTTCAACAGTATCATGTAAGGTACAGTGCTGAGGCATTGTCTTCCGGTTGAAATGGCATGCATGCAGCAGGCGCTTTGCCAAGTGGCGCCGCAATGTGCACCACGACTTCACACACGTACGGTAGCTAGGATGCCCAGCTCTGCCCTTGGAGTTGCAGCAGGGATGCCAAGCGTAAACTCACAACCGGCAACCGAGGAAGCCAGGCCTGACCCCTCGTCTGGCAGCTGGGGTTCGGAGCTTGAGCCCATGCACGGCAGCAGGGATGCAGGACCAGACCCCATGAACCAAGCCGGGGATACCGAACATGACCCCTGAGTCGGTAGCCGGGATGTCAGTTTTGCCTTGCAGCCGGAAGCCTGCTTGGGATCCCCGTTCGACCCCAGGATTCCGGAGTTCCGCGAAACGTCGCACCCTCTGTTGGGGGTGCCCCAGGTGCCCCCTGTTGCGACCAGGGGAGCTCCCCTGTTTGCGACTCGACCGTTGCTTGCTCCTGGAAGCCTTCTGTATTAAGGCGGACACCGCCGTGAAGGATCAAAACGTTACCATTTTGTGCATTGTCCTAGTTCAGCTTCTTGTCTCAAGTCGCGAAATCGCTCGGACAGCTTCCAGGCACAACTTCCAGTTGCGACCTGCCGAGCGAATGTGCGACAGCACGCCTCGTCCATGCGATCAAGGGTTCTCATACAAGGGGTTTTTGTCAACTTGCTGGTGTGGTTCAGTGATGGTGCAGACGCAGGCACGCAGCTGAGCGTAACGCACACCGGCCCACCGACACAACTGTATTGAGTGCAGTGGAGTTGTGTTAAGAAACGAACACGCAACGAAGAGCGTGATCAGATTAGAACACCATACCTGGGGAAGCTTTCCAGCCAGGCTGCGGTGTAGTCCCTCGCCACTGCCCGAATGCAAGCCCCGGACCGGTGACATGTCCCCGTACGGCGCCATCCTTGGACCTATATTGCTGCTTTTAGCTCAAGGTGTGTGGTGCAGAGCACAGCACCAAGCAGAACGCTAACTTACGGGGGCAGCGTGTGCAGCACGCCCCTGCACGCTGCACCTACCGCCTACGCATGCACGTGCGTGCGTGCCCTGCTCGGTCGAGGGTTCCGCAAGGCATGGCATCCCTTCACTGCATGGCCCAACCCCAACGACGTTCCCACACCTCCTTCTTTCCCTCGCACGCAGGCGCATGTGCGTCTATGGGCAGCCATCAGCGGCGCGGCTTGCTGCAGCAGCAGCCCGCGGCCACCAGCACACAGCTGGTAATGACAGGCAGTGACAGGTGTGCACACCTGCTGGTGCCGTGGTGGCAATCAGTGTGTCCCCTGGTGGCAATGTACGTTGTGGGGAACTGTAGATGATGAAGGCATGACCAGCAACAGCCAGCAACCGGCGTACGAAGCGGGCAGCAACGCAACCTGGTGCAACTTACGGGCAACGTCTGGCAAAAACGGTACCCAATACTGGTTGGTGGGTGCTCGTGTGTACGGCGGCCTCTTCCTTGCTATCCTGGCGTAGCGTCAAGCTGCTACAGCTTGCATGGCACGTGGCTTGCAATGACGTGTCATGGCATCATGCCTACTCAGCTCCATGCCGGTCAGCTCCAACAGCAAGGCCGCCAGCAGGATCCTCGGAAGTGCCCACATTTGCCACGTGGTCACATTCAGTCGTCACCTGGCCGAAAGTCATTCTCACTCTTGTGCTATCCAGATACCTTGTAGCAGTCCGTTCATGTGTAACAGCCTCTTTGGCGCGTGATCGCGCATCCAGGTGAAAGAGTGGGCTTAGTTAAAACCAAAGGATGACCAGCCGGAGAAACGCAGGGACTACTCAATGGGGAGCATGTATTTCCTTTATTCCTTACGAGGAACAGGGCTTATGCCGTGAGCATACTGTGAGCGCTGAGCGGGCTCCCGGGTAGGACGGGAGCGCAATGTCCCAACCGTCTCCCATGCAGCCTCAAAAACCTTCTGCGGCAGCCGTTATAAATGTGTGCCATCCAGCCGATACATTAGAAAGTCTTTTGACCAGTGTATGCAAGATGACTCGCAGACACGCAGCGTCTGCTGGGCGAGACAGCCTCTTCGGAGTATTTCTCTGCCTGTGTGAGTGACCTGCCTCGCGCCGTGTCATACCATATTCTCAAGGAAACTGTTGGAGAGAGTAGCTTGGTGTCAGATGCACTCTTACCACACGTGCCGGGGCGGCAACGGCTGCGAACATCCTGGTTCCGACGTGAGCCAACACTAGCAGTGGCAGAACAAGCATCTTCAACATGCACAGCTGCTGTCTTGAGATGTTCACGTGGATGCCGGCGGTGCGTGTACGCCCCAGTTGATGGTCACGCACATGTTTTACCTGTCCCTTGAACGCAGGCGCCCTGCTGTCAAGCAGGGCTCCTCTGGCTGGAGCACAAAGCAGCATTTACGGACTGGTGAATAGCACTGCCGAGTTATCGCTGCTCAAGCGCGCGATTGACACCGCGGGCCTAGCCGATGCCCTCTCCGACCCTACCTTGGCGCGGACCGTCTTTGCGCCCAACAACAATGTGAGTCAGACGGCTACAGAATGCCGCAGCGGCACCCTTGCCGTAAGGACAGGCAGACCTTGCGAGCTCGCTGTGCACGCGTTTGCTGTGCACCTGTTTCCGTGCCATATGCTGGGCAGGTCCCTGTAAACGTCTTCCAACATGCATACCCCCATTGACCTGTATTGACCACCCAAAGCAATCAACGCACGCACATGCCTCAAGCCGCATTACCCATGGGCTCACAGCACGCCCGCCCACCATTTTGAACCGTTCGCCCCCTGTGTACCTCCCACCATGCACCGCGCACCCGCAGGCTTTCCTCTCCGTCGTGGAGAAGCTGCGGGTCACGCCCGAGCAGCTGCTGCAGCAGCCCAAAGAACGGCTGGAGTCGCTGCTGCTGTACCACGTGCTGGAGGGGGTGGTGTACGCCGCCAATGTGCCCGAGACCGATGTGACCCAAACCACAGCCGCGTGAGTAGCCGCCGCGTACCAGCAGGGCACGCAGGTACTCCCTGGATCATGCATGACCTTTCCCCTGGTACTCTTCTGGAAGCACACAGGCTTGATGCATGGGGTGGGTCGGCGTGACTCTGGTGTTCTCCTAACTGCTTTCACTTGCATGCCTACGGCCATCGCGCAGCGGCCCGGCGCTCGGTCCCCTGACGCTGCGCCGCAACGGCACGTCCGTGTCCATCACGGCCCGTGGCTCAACCGCCAACGTCCTAACCGCCGACCTGCCCGCGGGCGCCGGCGTGGTGCACGTGGCAGACGCTGTGCTGCTGCCCGTGTACTCGACACTGAAGCAGGTGGGCAGCCCAGCACTGCTTATCTCGGTGCCTAGCACGATGTGGTGCAGGGCGCTGGTCTCGGTGTAGGGGCGGGCGTGCACAGCTACGAGTAGACGAGGCACCGCTGTTGACATGTGTACCGGTGCGTCAACTGGTGCACCTTTAACCAGCCGTGCGTTGTCGAGCCTGGACACGTCTCCCATGTCCCCGGGGAACCGCCCTTGCCTTGCTCTTGCTCCACACCTGCGCACACCACCCTGGCGGCCCCTCTTCCTGCGCCCGTCCCGTCAGGCTCTGGAGAGCAACCCCGAGCTCAGCACCCTGGTGACCGCCCTGGGCACAGCGGGCCTCCTGCAGTCACTGGGCGAACCCACGCTCACCTACACCGTGTTCGCCCCGACGAGTGAGCCACTGCTACGTGCAGCTAGGAGCCCGGACGCGCGTGTGCTGTTGATGCCCATGTAATGTACCGCTAAAGCACGCTGTTGGTGGCCTTCCGGATGATGAAACGCTGTGTGTCCCGTGTTTCATCTTCCGTCCCTTGCCAGACGCGGGGTTCACCCGCATGCTGTCGTACTTTGGGCTGACTTTGGAGGAGCTGCTGGCCGACGCGCGGCTGCTGCGTGCCGTGCTGGGCTTCCACGTGGTGCCCACGCGCGTCATGGCGGCCGACATCCCTGCGGAGCGCACGCAGCTGCAGACATTCCGGTGCGCGGGGCGCCGGTTGAGGCGGGAGGTGGGGGGTGGGGGTGGCTGCTGGTTGGCTGGCGATGTTCTTGCGAGCTGCTGCTGGTGGTCTCCTGACAATGAGTGCTGATTCCATGCTGCAGCGAGGAAAGCATCTTTGCTATGGCCACCAGCTCCGGCGTGTCCATCACCGCCAAGAACATCAATGCAACCGTTGTGGTGAGCGTGCGTGCGAGCGGACTCCTGCCACAGGTCCTGCTCACGGGGAAAGCCGACCTGTGATGACTGCTATGCATGCACGTGTGTAGTGCACCTGGAGCGCACGTGTGCGGCAAGTCTGTCCTTGAGCACCGGACGGCGGCAAGTGCGATGCTGTCGCCTTCGACCATTGGCTCGTAGCGCAGCGACACCTGCACGCCTGACTCAACGCATTGCCCTCTCTCCCTTGCAGGAAGCCGACATCCCTGTCGGCGTGGGCCCCAGGTGTGTACATGACGTGCGTGGGTGCAATGCCCACCGGTCTATCGTGTCCTGCACATCCGTCCTGGCTGGTCCTCACGTCCACGGCTGCCTACCAGCTACCACTGAATTGTGCCCTGTTGCGTTACGCATCTTGTGTTGTTTGAGTGGCCTCGTTCTGGGTTGCCCGCCCTTCTCAACTCGCCGCACGCATAAGACTTAAGACTGGCGGCACCTGACCAACACTACCAGTCTGCCACGGCTACATTACCGTACCACTGGCACCTTGTCCTCCTCTAGGGCCGTGGTGCACGTGGTGGACTGGGCGTTCATGCCCTTCTACCCCAGCGTGCTGTCGCTGGTGGCCAACAACGACGGCTTCTCGCTGCTGGCGGCCGCCGTGCGCGCCGAGCCCACCTACGCCGCAGTGCTGTCGGGAGCCACCAACTTCTCCGGAATGATGTTCGCCCCCAGCGACCTGTGAGTAACGGCACTCTGCTATTATATTGGGCAACCACTTCCTGCTCGCAGCACGCAGCTGTTTGTGCATCATAGCGTGAATCCCACTGTTGCATTCGTTGCAGCCCTGTGCTCATCACGGCGCCGTACCCGCCAGTAGCCTCGATGTCATGCCCGGGTTGTGCTACAATACGCTGTGTCCTTGTGCGCTCTCGTCTGAACGTAGGGCCTTGAACGCTTACTTTGAGGCGACGGGCATCACTGCCGAGCAGCTCCTGGCCGACCCCGCCGCTCTGAAGCGGCTCCTTGACGTGAGTGCACGGCCGTCATGGCCACCATGGAACACAAGGCTGGCCATCTGACCCAGTCGTACGGCGCTTTGGACAGTTGTTGCACGGTGGCCCGGCATTCCTGCGCGTTTCCTGAACAGAAGCTCTTTCAAGTGCATGCTGGATGTTGTATGGACTCACTAAACTCCCTGCCAGCTCCAAGGGCCCGGAAGCGCTCTGTTTCCCTTCCTGTTGCAGTCGCATGCACCACGAGGGCCTCGCAGGTGAACTGACGTGTACGAAACCCGCCGTACTCCTACAGATGCACATTGTGGTTGGCGACCCGCTAAGCCTTGTCGACCTAACCAACGGCCTGAGCTTCACCACGATTGGGTGAGCGAGCACGAATTTCCTCCTTGTCACCAGTTAGGTCACACGCAGTGTATAAACACGTGTGGCTGTACCAGTAGCGTGTCTTGCTTTCCGCACCACGTATGCAAGCCACTTGTAGTGCCGCCAGGTGGAGTGGTGGGTTGACCCACCATGGCCAGTGCACCCACGGTGACTGCCCCTGCCCCTGCTGCTCTGCTCCCGCCCTCCGCCTCCGACCCGCAGTGGCCAGACCCTGACGGTATCGCGCAGCGGCGACAGTGCGCCGGTCATCGTCGGGCCAGGTTACAGCGGCACCCTGCTGGGCCGCGACGGCACGCTCACGTGAGTGCAGTGGCAGGCGCCGTGAACGTCGGTGCACTGTGCCGTCCGCTGTGTGGATGCATGGATTGGCTACAGCCCACGTGGACAGGAGGGCGTGGCACTGCGGGCCCGCGGCGCGCCACACAGAGCGAGTAACACCGTGCAACACACGCACATGCGCTCAGCCCATGACAGCAACGGGTGCCAGCATAGCGCAGCGTGCCGACATACAGCGTTGAGAAGGCGCTGTGTCACAGCATCTCGGTGACACAACGCACATCAACGCCGTCCTGTGGTAGCACCGTTCTGCGTACCTAGTCCGCACCGCGCGTGCCGCGTGCCATGCCCCCTGCACCGAAGAGTACCTGCGCCGGGCCATTGATCATGTACCTATCCCCCATCACCTGCGCGCAATCGGCGGCGTCGCCTTACCTGCCCGATGCACCTTCCGTTCCCCCTGCCCTGCCCTGGCCACACAGTGTCGCCCTGTTCGGCATCGACACGGTGCTCAGCCTGGTGGCCCGGCCCCTGCCGCCCCCGCCCCCTGCCCAGAGCCTGTACGCCGCCATCGCCGCCGACCCCCAGCTGTCCACACTCAAGAGCACCATCGACACCGCGGGCCTGGCCGCCCGGCTGTCCAACCCCGCCCTGAACTACACCCTCTTTGCACCCAATGACAATGTGGGTGGTCCAGCTTCCTAAGTGCCTGTGCCTTGTTGCAGTTGAACCGCCGTGCCAGAGTACGGCCTTGTTGACCTGACCTGGCGATCAGCACCGTTCACCAGCAGCCATGCTACTGGGCCCCCTGCGAGGACAAGCGCGCAGGCCTTCCGTGCTGTCCTGGAGCCAACAAGCGTACCGACACTACTCCCTATACCATCCGTTCAACACTCGTTCACCTCCCATCCTGACAACGTTCTGTCCTCCCCGTGTGCGCCGCACGCACCCACAGGCCTTCCGCGCGGCGCTGGCGCTGCTGCAGGTCACGCCCGAGCAGCTGGCGGCGTGGCGCACGGACCGCCTGCAGGCGCTGCTGCTGTACCACGTGCTGCCGGCCGTGGTGGGCGCCGCCAGCGTGCCGGAGACCGACACCCCAATCTTCACCGCCGGGTAAGCGGCGCGCTATGAGCTAAGGGCTACATGGTGTGCTACCACGGCCGTGATTAGGCCTTGGCGGTAGCAGCTACCTTTGCTTCGGGAGGGCTGTCTTGTTTCCACCTCGGGCTGGTGGGTGTGGTACGGCACCCCGACCGGAAGGGGTCCCCTGTAAACAACTACATAAAGCAAAAGTGACACTGTTTGCATTGTTTCGCAGTATAATACTGGACTGCTTGCTCGTGAGCATGTGTCATGTTGCCTGTCTGTCCGTGCAGCGGCCCCACACTCGGCCCCCTGGTGCTGCGCCGGTCCGGCTCCTTCGTCTCCATCACAGCCCGCGGCTCAACCGCCCACGTCCTAACCGCCGACCTGCCCGCGGGCGCCGGCGTGGTCCACGTGGTAGACGCCGTACTGGTTCCCACCTTCGTGACGTTGCGGCAGGTTGGTGGTCACATTAGGCCTATCTGTCCGGCATGCAAGCTGCACGGAGTCCGTGCCTGCCGGTGGCTCAGCATGTGTCTGCTGCCATGTGTTCAGGCAAATGCATTGCCTCATCTGCGTCCTTACTGTGCCGCTCCCCTCCCGCCAGGCCCTGGAGCGCGACCCCGACCTCAGCACCCTGGTGACCGCCCTGGGCACGGCTGGCTGGCTGGAGATGCTGGACAACCCCGCCCTAACCTACACCGTCTTCGCCCCAACCAGTGAGCCGCTGCACATGCACGCAGCCTGCCTGAAGCCCTGGAAGCCGACGGTCCGTTGTCCCCACAGCCCATGCAAATGACGAAATCCTGGTCGGGTCTGTCAAGACCCGCGTGCAGTTGCAGCATATACATGGGCCTGCTTTGACCAGCATCCATACGCCAGGACCTGGGGGCGCGTAACGCCAGGTCCATGCCGTACACCATCCTTAGTGAGCATGGCGGTCTACGGCATGCCGGTGCCGTATGCCCATCACTGGCCGTATGCCATCACCGACGGCCTGTCGTATGCCGGCGCCGCCATCGTGCTTTGGTTACGTGATCGGTAAATGATGTGAAGTCCGTTACACGTGGTGGGCGCTGGGCCAAGTCACCTCCCGTGCTGTGCACCTGTCCGCCCGCCCCCCAGACGCCGCGTTTGGCCGTACTCTGTCGTACTTCAACATCAGTGCGGAGGAGCTGCTGTCCGACGTGCCGCTGCTGCGCTCCGTGCTGAGCTTCCACGTGGTGCCCTCGCTGGTCATGGCGGCAGACGTGCCCGCGGAGCGCACGTGGCTAGATACACTCAAGTACGGAGGGGAGGCAGGAGGGCAGGGCTGGCTGGCATGGGGCATGCATGTACAGTGCGGCAACGTAAAGTGTCCCCATCCTCGGAACCCTGCTAGGGCGCACACCGGTGCCCGTCATGCACTAAGCACATGCCAGACGTGCTAACACCGCCACCTCGCCGTGTGTCGCAGCGGTGAGCAGCTCGGAGTCGTGGCCACCGACGGCGGCGTGACCGTCATTGCCAAGAGCATCAACGCAACCGTCGTGGTAAGCTGGCGCGCAGCCAGTCCCTTGTCCTCTTCTGTGCAGTCACAAGCTTTCACGCTTGGCGCGGACCTGGCACCTGGGCCGCACGGGCCGCCTGCTGCTTGGGTCGCGCGATGCACGCACAGCGCACATGCGGCCCACGGTTGGAGACACACCCGCACAGGCTGCCGCCCGCGGTGACCACGTCAGCTCCCCAGCGTGCTCCTGTGTGCCCTTGACCTCTGCCAACGGCTTCCAAGTGACCACTTGTTGCCTCACGTCCCTGCGCCGCAGGAGGCGGACATCCCCGTCAACGTCGGGCCCAGGTGCGTGCCGCGGATAACCGCCGCAAACGAAGGAGTAATCAAGGCACTCTTTCATTTGTTTTGGTGGCAGAGTGGCGTTAGCTGAAGGCTGGGACGTGTGGGTTTGGGGCTGGAGGGGGCTGAGTGAGGCGGGGCGGGGAGCTTGGGTCGACCTCTTGGGGGCATGGCTTGGGAGCGGGCTGTGGCGCAGTGGGCGAATGAAGCAGGCCGACGACCCAGCACGCATGACATGCACCCCTCCGCGCCGTACCCGTAGGCCAACCATGCACCCGGCGTACGGCGCGTGCACCTTGCCGCAATGACACCATTCCTCGTTCCACAGCCATGCCGTGCTGCTCTCCCCCAGGTCCGTGGTGCACGTGGTGGACTGGGCGCTGGTGCCCTTCTACCCCAGCGTGGCGTCCCTCAGCGGCGACCCCAACTTCAGCATCCTGCAGAGGATTGCCCAAGCGGAGGGCACCATCAGTGCCGCCGCCAACTCCGGCGTGCCATTCTACGGCACCCTCTTCGCCCCCATCAACGAGTGAGCGGAGCGCGCCGTGCCGCCCGCTTGGTTTATGGCCGTGTCGCACCTGTGGCATGTAAAGGACCCCACGTTGTGTACATGGTGTGCGGTTGCGCGGTGGGCCCCGGCCCGGCCCCGCCACAGCGCATACCCGCACAACGACCAAAGCACTTTGCCCCGTCTCGCTCCTCAGCCGCGCCAGCCTGCGCCTGCTTTGCACGAGGCCAACCTAAGGGGTCGCTTCGTAAACCCTTGGTTTCCTGGCAACGCCTTATCGTGCATCCGCGCCTGTGGCCTGTGTTCCTTGCTTGCTCGCAGCGCCTTCTTGGCCCTCATCCAGCCGTACGGCATTACTGTGGAGCAACTGCTGGAGGAGCCCAAGGAGACGCTGAGGCGGATTCTCGAGGTAAGCGGCCACCACGTGTATTACCCTGCTGGGGCTGGGGCTCGCATGGGACATCGTCTCACATACAGGCCAAGCAAAGGCCATGCAAGGCGCTGCACACACCCAGAGCCATGGACACGTATGGGGTTTGTGTGTCCAGCACATTTCGCATGTACATGGAGCGCTGCGAGGGCCCACCTGCTTGCGAAAGAGCGACCCCCCGCATGTGCACGGGCGGCGATGCTGTGTTGCTATTCCTCGATTGATTAGTCGTTGGCAAACGCAGCCCTGCCAATTGCCGTGTGATGCAGGCTCACATCGTTCCGGGTCCTCCTGACCATCGCGGACTTGACCGACGGCCTCACCCTCACCACCGCCGGGTAGGTCCGTGAGCCCCAGCCCCTACCTGCTCATCGTGTCCAACGAGAGCACCGCGCAACGTGATGATGTAGCACTACTGCAGCACCGCGCAACGTGATGATGTAGCACTGCTGTAGCACCGCGCCATGGGGTTAAATAGCACCGCTGGCGGGACTGCGTGGGCTCGTGGCATCCGTATGCCAAGCCCGAGTATACAAAGTGGTGCAACTGATGGCCCTGTGCGTGGTCCCCTATCCAACAGGGGCGCTCCCCTGAGGGTTCGCGTCGTGAACGGCGCGCCCACAATCGTGGCGCTGCGGACAGGACGGTCGGCACCAGGCGCCCGCCCGGCCTGCAGGATCCTGAAGGGCAGGGGCTGTGGCCTGGTGCGCGCTGGCACCGCACACACACACCTGTACGGACTGCACCTGCCCAACCGTACTCTTGCACGGCTGCACGGTCGTGCGCATGGCCACGCCCATGGAAAGTCGCTCTAGTGTGCGGGCTTGACCGAACGCCCCTGCCCTTCCGATGCCTCCATCTTGTCGCGCCCGCCAACAACGCGCTGGCGCAAACAGGATTGCGGTGTTTGGTGTCGACACGGTGCTCATCCCCGAGGCGCCCGCGCCCGCCCGTCGCCGTCGTACGGCGGATACGGCGGATACGGGGATACGGGTACGGCTCGGCGCCGTCTCCTGCTCCATATGGCGGCTACGGCGGCTTTCGGGTATAACTAGGTCAGACGCGTCGGCTGTGGAGGACACACGTGCAGGCCAAGCACGCAAGGCGTGCACTGCGATGGTGGCACGCCTTGCAAAGGCAGCCAAGCTCGTTGGTGCACTCTCCTGGTCCAACACAGCGTATTGCTATGTCTCCTACCCTTGCGCGCGCGAGCGCGGGCTTAGCCGGATAGCGCTTTTGCGCCCATACCTAACTCCCTGTGAAGCAATGTCGGGTGTGCTATGTAGTGCATGATCTTCCTGCTTGCTCCCAAGCGTGCCCCCTTAAAACATTGATGTGCCGCGTGTGCATGTCCTAGGGCTATGGCTACTGCAAAGGTCTGCGTGAGTTGGGCGCAGCAAGCATGCGTGGGGTACGCGGAGGCTGGCGCGAGGTGTGCGGGTCGTGCAGGGGTATATGCTGGAGGTTGCTGGATTTGCCCTGTGCGTCATGCTGCTGTTGCATGACTGCGCCTTAAGTGCTCTATGAGCAGGGTGCGTGTGCGCTTGAGGGCCCGAGGACCAGGGCTAATACCTGCAGGATGGTGTGCAGAAGAGCAGTAGACGTTTTGCTGGCTGTTGCGGGGTGGAACTGTGGATCCGGACCAGTGTGGACGGGTGTGGCCTTCTTGTCCGAGTGAGTATGACGTACACATGCACATGCCTTCATGCCGGCCTGGGCAGGCTGCCTGTCCCTTGTGGGTGACACTACCGGTATGCCAGCGGGGGGCTCGTTACGGACGCGCACAATCACCTGCAAGAACCTGTGGTACGTGGCCATACCGTCTTAGCGTGACGCAACCCGCAGCACAAAGGATTACGCACGGTTGGCTACCAGGGTGCCCTGTTGCCCCTGTGTCCCAACCTGGGGGGCCTCCCCTGCTGTCAACCGGAATGTTCCATGCGACCGCGCCTGTACCATATGCTCTGTGTTTATGTGCCCCCAAGGACAACCTCTATACATACAGCAGACGTTTGTACGCCACATGACCCAGCCACTCTGTGCCAGTGAGCGGGAAAAGTCAAACCACAGCGACCCACTGTTCCACGGGTCGCACAGCCGGACTGCTACTTCCTTTAGCAAGCGGAAGACTAGGCTACATTTACTCAACAAACGGTGGCAAACTCCCTGACCCGCTTGCTTGACACGGTTTATCGAGGTGTGCAGCAAATCGCAAACATCGATTGCCAGGATGCCAGCAAAGGTAGGCTTCATGACATATGGTATCGGCCAATGCCTCGCGCTGCGGTCAAGGCCATATGAGACGGCAGCACTCTGCCACCGGTCCTGCCGTGGCTTTCCCGTTTCCGATACCAAATTTTGTTGGTGAAGGTGTCCCTTGCAACTTCTGTTCCAAACAGGTGTTTGAGGAGGCTTTCCTGCACGTTGCCTTGGTCGCTTGGCAGTACTTGCCACTGGACTCCCGAAGGGCCCTTCGGGCAGCAAGCCGGAACGGGCGCTTACTGCATGACAGCCTCCTGACGCACCTAGGTCTAAACCTGGGGGTGCCAGACCAGCGCCCCGCGGACAGTGACAACGAAGAAGCAGATGCAGCGCCGCTGCAGCCGCCCACCCCGAGCGAGCTGGCCTCGTACGTGTCTGGTGTGCTCCAACGGGGCGCCACCCTGCAAGCTCTGGAGCTGCGCATCTGGAGCAACAACGACGCAGCGGCAGAGGTTGCGGTGCTTCAACGGCGCGAAGAGCAGCTGTGAGTGCTGCTGCTCATTGCAGTACGGCAACGTTCTGGTCTTGACCTGATACCCCCACTCTTTGACAGCACGTGCGCTTTCCACCAACCAACCGCCTAAACGCCCGCCGCATGTGCGTGGCGATCAACTGCTTCTGACAGTGCATTGCACTTTGCTCCCCAGGCTGGCGGTTGTCGGGGCCCTCGGGGGTTTTCCCCTGCCTGCCTTGGAGCTGGCCGGTGCCACTCCTATCAGTGTGGCGGCGGTCAGTGCCATAGCGACATGCTGCGAAGGGTTGACCAAGCTGACCGTACGCACATCACGCAGCTGGCTCCCAGAAGAGAGTGGGGACCCAGCGACTTCCAGCAGCTACTTGACGGGGGCGCAGCAGCTGCTGTCGGTTGTGGGCCCCCGGCTGCGGGAGCTGGAGGTGGGCGGCAGCGCACACCACTGGCCCGCGGAGGCGTGGGGCGCGCTGCGGCACTGCACGAGGCTGACCAGCCTGACGGTGGAGGCGGGGAGGAGGGACCCGCATGAATCGAAGCCGGGCACGCAACTTGGTAGATTACGCGGCCGTGATGCCTTCACTGTTCTAAATTGCTGACGGCTTGCGGGTCTGGCATAGCGTCAGTGTCCAGCTCCAGGGTGCGGCCCAGGTTTACCACCAGCCGGTTGGCGCGCTGGGAGGGAGGAGAAGGCCGGAGACGATGATGCATACCTGCCTGTCTCCGCATTTGAAGGGCACACTGGTCCTTTTGGTTGTTGTGGTCGCCCGAGGAGTGCACTGCCTCACGCTGTCCTTCATCCACAGGCTCAGTCGACGCAGAGGCGAGCATCCTGTCGGCTGTCAGCACGCTGACCAACCTGCGGTCGCTGAGCCTCGTCGCCGTCGTGGACTCGGCCGCATGCACCCCCGACACCCTAGCACCCCACGGCTTGTCCTTGGCGCGCCTCAGCGCCCTCACCGCCCTCACGCGCCTGAAGCTTGAGATGTCCCTCCGCCTCGACTACCACGGTGACAGCTGGTCGCAGCGGGAGCAGGATGGCGAGCAGCACAGCGCGTGGGTCGCGGTCCGGCAGGCGCACCGAGCCGCGGTGCTCTCCGTGCTGCGCGCCATGCCGCAGCTGCAGAGGGTCGACTGCCCCACGCTGTGGCTGCGGCCGGGCGAGGCCGCATCCCTGACGGCGCTCACCAGCCTCAGCGTCGGGGGGCTGCTCCCGTCGTCGCTGGCGTCACTGGCGGCCCCCGAGACGGCAGTGTCACAGTCCACCACGGACGCCATGTGGCCCCCGAGGCTGCAGGAGCTGACCCTGCACAGCGGGGCCTCGCCGCGGCTGCTGGCTGCGCTGCAGCTGCCAGCAACCCTGCGCACGTTCGCGTGCCACACTATACGCTTCGGCATGCTGGACGTGGAGGTCAGCAACCGCATCAAGCAGGAGACGCTGGACTCGCTGGGGCCCGCGGTGCAGCTGCTGGTGCGGACCAAGCGCCCGAACGCGGTCGACAGGATGGAGGTGGTGGCCGACGGCGCCCCGGGGCTGCTGCGGCCGCGCGAGCGGGGCCCCAGGGGCCACGCGGAGTGGCTGCAGCAGCTGGCGGGGCTGGATGTGTTCAGCGGCATAGAGCTCAACGGCATGAAGCTGCGGGCCGGGGACGTGATCAGCCTCGTCAGCACACTGCCAAACCTCCGGGTCGGTTGGGGCTTGGAGACTTGGCTTGGTGTTACTGGCCTATGGGGGGTCCAGAGTGCCAGTGACCATGTGTGCTCATTAGCGGCCGACAGGGTTAGGCCCAGCTGTGCATCACCCATATGCAGGGAGTGCACGGGTGGAGTGTTTTAGGCCCAAGTCACATCTTCATATCCATATGCTCGGCCTGTTGCGAGGAAAACCGCGTACGCTTTTTTTTACACCATTTTCTATGGCTGTACCCATGCACGCAGGACTTCGTGCTGCGTGGGTCGCGGATGCCGGCGGCGGCGCTGCCCTGCCTCGCGGGGCTGGCCCAGCTACTGTACATCTGGGTCGACTTGAGCCGAGACGACCGGACGCCCCGGAAGGAGCTGGAGGCTGCGCTGTGCGTGCTGTGCCACCAAGCCCCCATGCTTTCGGAAGTGATCGTCAAGGTGCCCGTGGGGGACGCCGACGCGTGCGGTACGGCCGTTGTAGAGCAGCTGGAAGCCACCGGCAGGGACCACATCCAGGTGCACATCTGGGATGACTCATAGGGGGGACAGGCCGCGTGCGCGTGCCCGGGGTCAGGGCCTACTGCGGATGTCCTGTGGGTTGCAGGCTCCCAGGGCTGCAGAGTGCAGACTGAGGTTGGGCAAATGCCGTGCGCGGTGCAGTCCGTGGTCCAAGGCTGGGAGAGGCTGGGCTGGGCTGTGGAGCCTAGCAACCTGACACACCGGGCCGCTGACGGGTTTGGCTGTGCACTCAGTTTCCGGGTTGAGTTGCTTATGGATTTGCCGAGTGCTCCTCCACACTGATAGTGCAGGTTGAAGTGAATTTGAGCATATGCACGAACGTTGCCGCCAGCAGGGTCCCTTGTGTCTCCCACCAGCACCTTGCGCTGGCATGCTTGTTGGTGCGTCTGTTGGTGACTGATCCGTTACTTGTGCAAGCAGTGGTGCTGCAGATGTGGCGCTGATGCACATTGCATGTAGGCACCCTTCGGCATGGGCATGCACACGGGGATGCACCCATGGTCGCCTAGTAGGTAGCGAGCTTCAGGCACCGGCCCAGGCACCGGCCTAGGCAGCTAGCTGCGTCCCTAGCGTCAGACACATTCGGCGCGGCGCGAAGTACCACCATGCCGTCAGGGCGAAGTCATATTGTGCCATATGGTGCTGGGCGTAAATGTGAAGTATTCAATATGCGGAAGCGATCTTGCTGTTGTTCGCTGATGCCAGTGTGTAGAGGTGCGGAACAGCGATCCAGCGTGAACCTTGATCAAGCAACGTAGAGCGTGAGCTGAACGCGCGGGGCCATGCGTGCATTTCTGGGGACTTGCGGAAGCTGTGCAGGCGTGCTCGGTTATGCCCTGGTGCTGTGTGCACGTTCGGCACGTGTCAAGGTTAGAGGCCGAGCCCCTCGTTCAGCCCCAGCTTGCGGCCGCGCTGTTTTGCTCAGTGTACAACGTGTTACACTGAATGACAATGCTGGTAAACTGTGTCGCAACACTGTTGCTATATTGCGTGGGTGTTGAAGGTGTCTGCATGGGTGGCATGCGTGTCACACCGTACGTAGCATACTCGCGGTACAAGTTACAAATTAATCGATGACCACAATACTGCTTCGTCCAAAATCAGTGCGCGGATAAGCAGTGTTCCACTTCACGTTTCGCTTCCGGCTCTGTCAGCGAGTTGTATGCGGGTCGCCTCCCACTTGCCTTGAAATCATGACGGTGAGGGCAATAAAAATGACTGACCATGGCGCATAAACAGCAAAGGCGCACTGATTTTGTTTCGATGTCCAGTAATCGAGGAGGCCAAGAGCTTATCTGAGAATCTCCCCATTTGCAATACAGGTCTCTGCCGAGATATTTTTTCAGGCCGCCTCTGTCGCCTGGCAGCAACTGCCGTCTAGTGCTCGCAAAGCCGTCCGGGCGGCAAGCCGCGGCGGGCGTCAGCTGCACGACAGCCTCCTGACGCATCTGAGGCTGAACCTTGAGCCTCCTAGGATCGCGTCAGTGGCTCTTGTGGGGGATGAGGTGGTGGTGCAGGACGAGGAGGCGCAAGCACCCAGCCAAGCCGAGCTGCGCTCATGTGTTACGGGTGTGCTGCAGCGCGGCGCCAAGCTGCAGGCCCTAAAGCTGACCTTCCTGGGCACCCTGCAGCAAGGCGGCGCACTGCCGCCGGCAGAGCGGGAGGGACAGCTGTAAGTTGAAGGGACAAGAAGCGTCTTCAGGAGTAGTTTGTGCGGGGTGGCAACCACGCGACCACGGAGCCACGCATTCAAACCTACATACGAGGGCTGGCTTGCACGCTCAAGACCCATATTGCTGCAGCAAGGCCGCCACGACGTAGCGCACCGGGTTTCCTTGCCTTCGCCACAGGCTGGCGGTCCTGGACACCGTTCGCGGCTGCCCACCTCCGGCCCTGAACCTGGCCGGAGGCATCCCCATTAGCGTATCCATGGCGGAGGCGGTCGCTACCTGCTGCCCCACCCTCACCAAGCTCACCCTGGACTTCGCCGTGTAGTGCAACGACCTGCCGCCCAAGGACAGCGGGGAGGAGGCGGCCAACGCCTACACTGCTGGCGTGGTGCGGCTGCTCTCGGGTGTGGGCCCACGGCTGCGGGAGCTGAGAGTAGTCCGCAGCGCCCACCACTGGCCCGCGGAGGCCTGGGGCGCGCTGCGGCACTGCACAGGGCTCACCGCCCTGACGGTGGAGGCGGGGTGGACGAATCCGGATGACAAGCCATTCCAGCTGTTCCTGGGTAGGTGTAGACGGGAGGTAACCACCAGTATCCCCTCAGCCCGTCCTGGATACCGCTGTGCGCTAGCTGTCAAGGCAACGACATGGATAGTGCAGCGTGTTGGCACAGCTATTCGCTGGCTGTACAGCGCAAGGCAAGTAAACCCAAATCCCTTTGGAATGAGCTTACTGAAGCAGTAGCGTAGCCACCGCACGTTCATAACCGCCGTGCTTGCAAGCTCACGGCAACACTACCGGTGTGTTGCGGATGCGGTGCGGGAAGCAGGCAACATAAGCCTGACGCAGTGACAAGCAAGCAGAATAGGAGGCAGGGCCACAGGCCGCGGCAAGCAGGTGTCGGAGTGCAGATCAGCTGTGAAGATCGCAGGTGGTCAATAACACTTGATTATGGGTCTGCGTGTCCTCCCGTGCCAACAGGCTCCGCCCAAGCCCAGGAGGCCATCATCTCCACCGCCTGCGAGCTGACCAGCCTGCAGTCGCTGAGCCTGCTGGTCAACCTTGGCCCGGCGCACCGCACGCTGCCAGCCCTCACGCCGCAGGCCCCCGCGCTGGCGCGCCTGTCCGCCCTCACCGCCCTCACCAGCCTGAAACTGGACCTGGCTGCGTCCTACGATCCCCGCCGCGACAGCTGGTTGCAAAGGGAGTCCGAGGGCACACAGCATGCAGCCTGGTGTGAGCTGCGCGAGACGCACCTCACCTCGCTCCTCTCCGCCCTGCGCGCCATGCCGCAGCTGCAGCACCTCTCCTGCCCCACGCTGTGGCTAAAGCCCTCCGAGATGGCGTCCTTGACCTCCCTCACCACCCTCAGCCTGGCAGGCCTGCTGCCCCAGCCCACACCCGGCGGGGCCGACGCCGGCGACGCCATCGCAGCGGCTGCTGCTCCCGCAACCACCGCGTCACAGGCAGGCGCGTGGCCGCCGCAGCTGCAGGAGCTGGCGTTCACCAGCGGGGCGTCCCCGCGGGCTCTGTCGGCGCTGCGGTTGCCGGACAGCCTGCGCACCTTTTCCTGCACGGCGCTGCGTCTGGGCATCTTGGACGTGGTGGAGGGCGGCAGCCACCTCCGGCCAGAGTCCATTGAGGCCCTGGCCCCAGCCGTGCAGCTGCTGGTGCGCACCAAGCCGACCAACAATGTGCTGTCCATCAGCGTGGTGGTGGACGGGGCGCGCGGCATGCTGCAGCCGCGGGTGGACAGCGCGGACGGCCACGCGGAGTGGCTGGAGCAGCTGGCGGGGCTGGACGCGTTCTTCAGGGTGGAGCTGCGGGGCGGCGTGACGCTGCGGGTGGGGGACGTGGAGTGCCTGGTGCGCGCGCTGCCGGGCGTGCAGGTGCGCGGCGAGGGCTGGGGGCGTGCGGGGGCATGTGCGCAGCAGGCCGCCGTTAGGCCCTTGTCCTCCTGCACAGCGTGCAAGACGCACTGCCGGAGCCGGGCGGGGCCCACCTGGGCCCACGGGAGGGGCTGTGTCCTGTGAGGCCTCAGCCCCTAGGACGACAGGCTGTGTGCTGTCTCAGGGTCCGTATCCTTGACGGTTCACTGCGCTGTCGTGTGCATGGACTGGACCTAGGCGCGTGCCAGTAAGTACGTCGAACTCACTCAGGCAGTATCTTCGGTGCGCGCAGACACTGGGGCGCCTCGTCCTGGCTCGTCTTCAAGAGCCAGTGTGCGCCTCAGCCTCGAGCGCTGAACTGCCCAAGACCCGCCACGCCTTCCCTTTCGCATGTCCTTCTCAACAACCCGCCGCTCACAGGTCCAAGCGCATTCCATCCTTTACACAACCCCTGCTGACCATGCTCCCCCGTGTCACCCTTGTACCCCAGTGCCTGGAGCTGCGCGACGTGTGGATGCCTGTGTCGTCGCTGCCCTCCCTGGCGGGGCTGACCCGCGCAAAGAGCCTCACCGCGGACCTGAGCCGCGTGGGGGACGTCATGCCCGAGGAGCTGGAGGCGGCCGTGTGCCTGCTGTGCAAGCAGGCGAGCAGCGAGCTGTGGGAGCTCAACGTCATCACCGAGTCCACGTTCGTCAACACCAACATGTGCCGGGCGGCGGTGATGCGGCAGCTGGGCGCGTGGGGGCGGGCCGCCATGTCGATTAAGATTGGGGGGTACGGGGACGGGCTGTAAGGCGGGGGAGGTGGGAGCGGTGGAGCAGGGGCGTGCGAGGGGTGTGAGGGCTGAGGGGTGTTGGATGGGGCATTCGTCAGGTGCGCACGCAGCGGCATCGAGATGCTGGCCGTGTTGAGGCCTGTGAAGCCTTGCGTCTGTACATAAGCAGGCATATTACGTAGGCGGGCGTGGCCGGGACGCAACCTGCCCGTTGCATGCTGGATCACGAGTGCATGGTGGTAACGGTGGGTGTCGTGACACGTGAGACGTGAGCGCAACAGGGTATTTGAAATGACAGTTCAACTGGAGTTGGGCGCAGGCTGACGGTGAGCGCAGGCAGGGCACCTGTCGTTGTAATTGGCGTTGAGGGTTGGAGTGTACATGGCTTTGTTGATATGCATGGCCGTCTGCCACTGTATGTGAGCTCAAGCGTGGGTCGCGACCATGACAGTGCCGGAATGAGCTGACCCCTGACCAGGCCTTGCTGGCGCTATGATAGGCCATGTCTTACATGGTCGTACGGTATTGACGACAAGGCAGGATAGCGTTACTGGTGTGGCTGGACGATGGTAGTGGCTGGCGTGTCGAACTCTTTTGCGTGGATGCGGGGCGCGTCTGCAGGCGAGGGCCAGGATGGAGTACGGTACAGACGCTGGCGCGGGGTCTTGGCTTCTGCTGCGCTCCGAATCAGGAGCCACATTATTGAATCGGTGCTGAGGGGTGTGACAGATGCGCCCAGACTTAGCCAGAGAGGCACCAGACGATGTCTAGGCGACATGCGTACGATACTCGTGGGGCTGGTGGTGCTGCAGTACCAAAATGCAAGAAGGCGTCCAGGGTTTGAGGCGATAGGACGAGGCCAGGCGCGCGTTGCGAGAAAATGGTGCACCGCTGTAGTCGCGCAGTCGCAAGTCGGACGTATGCTGAGAGGGAACCGCGCGTCCGTATCCTGGGCACACTGTGAATGGCCAATGATCTCCAACTCAAAAAGAGCCCAAGTTACCCTCCATCCTTGCTTCGCAATCCCTCCACGTACCATTGCGTATGGCTGTGTATGGTTGTGCGGTCACCTGCGGTGCATACGGGCGCTAACGCTGCACAAGATGCACTACGGAATATGGGAATACGGCTAGCGGGCTAGGGCAGGCCGCTAGGCTACCCTATTCGCCATGCGCCTGCAGCGCGCCAGCCCCAAAGCTACTCCCTATCACCGGCAATTCCATATACCATTACGCATGAGATGCAACGCTACGTTCCTACGCATTGACTCATACAACTCAGCACCATAAGATAGAACAACTGAACAACCAGTCACCTAGCCCATGTAGCATGCACACCTGCAAGCCAGCCTCACCCGTCCTCGCCCTCCACGTACACGCTCACACCCGACACCCCCATCTGCTGCAGCGCCTCCCGCGCCTGCCGCTCGCACGCCGGGTGGTCAAACCCTGATGGGCCAGAGAGCACCTGCACCTCAAGCCACTCGCGGCGGCCGCCAACGCCGCAAGAGCCGCACAGCTGCTCCCCTAGCAGCGCCACAGCCGTCGCCACCTCCTCCTCCCTCGCGTGCTCCAGGCCCGAGATGTCAACCGTCAGCGCCGCGAGCCGGCCGAAACCCGACAGGCAGGGCAGTGCCGACACGGGGAACGTGCAGCCCCATAGCTGCAGGCCCTGCGCATAGGGTAGCGGCGGCGTGTGTCGCTTAGGGTACATGTGCATGGGCGGGCAGGTTGATTCGCAGGGGGCAGGGCCAACAGTGACTGGACGAGCCCGGTCCTCCCACCGTAGTGCTCCTTTCCGACGCAGACGGCAAGCATTGTTCCCAAGTAAGCTGTACACTTTTGGGACTGAAAGGAAACTTTAGTGGTACAGGGGCACTGTGGACGAAGCTTCACAACCCACGTCCTTACCCTCAGCGACTTGAAGGCCCGCTGCAGGCAGTGCAGGTCCGCCAGCCGCAACTGCAGGTTCATGAGCGACACCATGCCGCACTGGCCGCCCAGCGCACCCAGCTGCCCAAGCCACTCCGCGTGCCCGCCGGCGGCCCCCTCCCGCGGCCGCAGCGGCCCCGCGCAGCCGTCCGCCACCACCGTCAGCTCCCCCACCCTGCCGCCGCTAAGCAGCCGCACTGCCGCGCCCACCGCTGCAACCGTCTGCGGCAGCAGCTGGTCATCGAGCGTGACGTCGGACATGCCGAAGAGGAGGTGGCTGCAGCTTGCGCTGCAGGGTGGACGGGGCTGCAGGCTGGCTAAGACACGTGGCGAGGCGCCCAGGCTGAGGGACAGGTGGTGCAGGTGGGGAGGCAGGGCCCAGGATGCCGTCAGTGACGGTGTGGCAAGGCTGCCACCACCAAGTGGTGAGACGGGCGGCGGCAGCAGCCCTGCCAAGCCCTGCGGTGCGCTGGCTGAAGGAGCAGCCGCTGCCGCCGCCATGGCGTCACCGCCATCGGGCGTGGGCTGGGGCAGCAGGCCCGCCAGGCTGAGGGTGGTGAGGGAGGTCAAGGACGCCGTTTCGGAGGGCTTAAGCCACAGCGTGGGGCAGCGCAGGTGCTGCAGCTGCGGCATGGCGCGTAGGGCGGAGAGGAGCGAGGTGCGGTGCGCCTCCCGCACCTCGACCCAGGCAGCGTGCTGGCTGCCCTCCCGCTGCCGCTGCCACCAGCTGTCGTGGTTGTGCTCGTAGCACCGGGACAGCTCCAGGTCCAAGCGCGTGAGGGCAGTGAGGGCGCGTAGGCTCCCACCGAGGTGACGTGGGGGGCCAGGGCCTCCGGCGTGCAGGATGTGGGGTCTAGGGTGGTGTGCAGCACCAGCGACCGCAGGCTGGTCAGCGTCGACGCCACCTCAAGGATGCAGGCCTCCGACTCGACAGACTCTGCGCAGTGGGAATGAGCCGAGCTTGCGTAGAAGGTGGCGCCAGATACACCGCGCTACACGGTCGCCATTTCTGCTAGCAGTAGCTAAGGGGAGGTCGCACTTGTGCATAGAACATGCCTCAGCCGAGCCGAAGCGACGACCTTCGCACAGGTGGTACCCACGGTGAGCATGTGCTGTTCAGCCCACAACCTGATTGGCACGGGCAAGCAACGCAAGTAGAACTGCCGCTCACCAAGGTGCGACACGGGCCGGTCGGAGCCAAGCCCGTCCCTCCACCCTGCCTCCACCGTCAGGGCGGTCAGCCCCGTGCAGTGCCGCAGCGCACCCCACGCCTCCGCGGGCCAGCGGTGTGCGCTGCAGGTCACATGCAGCTCCCGCAGGCGGGGGCCCACACCCACCAGCAATTTCTGTACGCCCAAGCAGGAGCTGCTGTGAGCGGCCTGCGCTCCTTGGTCCTGCTCATCGCCCTGCCGCCCTGCGTCTGCTCCTGCGCTACTGTCGGTCCAGGGCGCGTAGTCCAAGCTCAGGGACGTGAGCTGCGGGCACGCGGCCGCCACCGCCTCCGCCGCCGTCACGCTGAGCGGCACACCGCCCACCAGCTTGATCGACCTGAGAGCCACGCGGCTGTGGCTCCTGCAGGCGTGCAGGAGCGCCCCTCTGCAGCGGCAAGAGGGCCACAAGACAAGGATGTCGTGAGAAGAAGTGCTACAACGCACGATGGGGCTCTAGCAGTTAGTGCAGTAGGCGCTCACTCAGGTCCATGGCATGCAGCACGAAACCGTAGTATTGTACAGCACCGCTGACATAGCACACGCTGCCCGGTCCGTTGCTTGCAACCTTGCATTCATGCGTCCGCCCGACAGTGTCATTCCGACATTACAGGCACAGCGGCAAAGCGCTCACAGCTGCTCCTCGTGCTCCTGGTGTCCGGCAATGCTTCCTCGCTTGTCAGTGAAGCGGACGGTCAGGGCCTGCAGACGCGCGCCCCTGTCGAGCACGCCTGACACGTGCGGGGGCAGCCACGTGCCAGCACCGCCCGCTGCGCAGCACCCGCGTGTGCCGCCTGGCGTGGTTGGTTCATGACCTGCATGCTGGTGTGAGTGCTGAGCCGCCGGTGGAGAAGGGATGTGGACGTTGATGTGTGTCTGCCGGCGGCTGTGGAGCTGGCGCCCGCTGCGGCTGGTGGCGGCCACAGCTTTAGCGGCGGATGAGTCGAGGTGCCCCCATGCTATGTCAAGGACGGTGAAGACCGCAGCAGCAACACTCTGCAGCACAGGGCCAGGTGGAGCAGGAAGTATCTCATGTTGGCTCGTGAATCATGGGTTTGTTCGGCTCAGGGGTTGGGATCCCTGGTTGGGTCCAGGACTCGATTTAGGAGCTGGCTGCTGGCACCAGCTGCAAGACGGGCGCAGGGACTCCCCTGCGAATATGCCTATGCTCCCAAGCCAGTTCACAAATGGCGATATGTGAATTGTAGGATTTCTATTTTTTCAACGTTGTCAACGTGACCTGCACCTAGCATGCACTGCTGCTTGCTAGGTGTAACCCCTGCACATACCGATGAACACCATACAGGCGCGCCAGTGGCAGCCATGCAGGCAAGACGAAAAATGAGTTTCACTTGCCTGCTGATTGGCCTGCGGATCGTTGTTTCCAGCGATTCCCGCCATGCCGCCGCACCGCGACCGCCCTCTATGCCGTTCGCTCTTTGCTGGTGAAGCTGTACGTGTAACGCTATCAGTTCATGGACATATGCATTCTTTACTTTACGAGTAGAAGCATATTGGATGGAAAAGCGACACACTCTAGGCATAGTCTGGCATGCATGGTAAACCTCCAACGCCAACCGCCATACACGCCTGGTACGTACCCCCTCTGTACCATACCGGCTGGTAGCGCCATGAGAGCCTTGCGCCATTCATGGTGCGCTGTAATCAATGTCGTAGATTTGTTGTTGAGCACAGCAATTGCTGCTGCTGGCATCTGGGCAAGGGAGTCCATAGCAGCACCTATCGTCACCTACTCAGGTCCGTCCGTTTTGGTCAACGTCCTGTCCCCCTTGACATGACTGCGTCTCTGCGTGTATGTCTCCTGCTGCTGTGTTCCAGAGCTCTCCTATCTGTCTCATGCTTGGGGCGTCCCTGATCACAGGTGCAGCAATCTGCAATAACAAGGAACTGAAGAGAACACCTACGTCGTGCCCCCAGCCCCCCGCCAACGAACTAACGGTGCTCTGCAAGTTTGCGAGCGTCGGGACCAGACCCGTGCCTCCACGGTGACCCCCTCGAAGTGGATGTTTACCTTTATGGGGTTGAGGACAGAGAAGTATCTGCTTACACACCTCTCCCCTGTTACACACCCTCTGTTGTTGAGCCTCATCGGTCCCTAGGAACGCACAACTAGGCACCAGAGGGCGGAGGCAGCAGGCAGGTTGATGACTGTGATGTTATGTATGTATGTATGGTTTTACAGTTTTGGTCCCCTTCCAGAGCCCAGCCCCATCCCGCTCGAAACACAGAGCTGTTGTTACACGCCCTGTGACGAAGCAATTGACGCCTTTGTCTGACAGTACCTGCGGCCGTGTGGATGCAGTCAGGGTTCGACATGTGAACCGCAGCGATGATAAGCTTGTGCGCTGAGTCTTGATGCTAGCTTTGCGTGAGTTGCGTGGTCCATGCTAGTGATGTCGACGTAAGAGGATGCGTCATGTGCTTGCAGTTACGATAGCTACCTCCAGGCCCAAGTTGCCACGTGCCAAGCTGAGCACGGCGGGGCTGCGTATGCAAAGCAGCCCCACATCTCCGTCCTTTTGGCAGGACAACACCCCTGCCGCGCACGCGCAGATCAGGGGCACGCGGGGTCCACAGCCGCCCCATGTGTGTATTAAGCGGTGCGTGACCTTGCCCTGTGCCTGTGAAGGCCGACCGAACCGACAGCCGCCCAAACACCCACCGCACCCGACATTCCCCCCCAAATCCTACCGTCACATGCTCCCCAAACCATGCATCTTAACCGCTTTCTCAACCTCCTACGCCATGGAGTCCTGCGTCACGTCTCGCGCCCTCTTGCGCGTCAAGTCACGCCACCGCCGCCCCAACCTGAAGGCGCGGCGCCCGCTGTACGCAACGGAGGCATCCCCGCACCATTACTGCCAGGTCATCTCCGTCTCGTCTGTCAGGTGCTTAAGCCAGCTCGGCAGCGAAGCCGTACTTGATGGGCTTGGACAGGTCGGTGGCCTGCAGCTGCAAGCTGCCCGTCACCTTCTCGCCGCTGGACAGCCGCGTCTCGTACAGCGCCGACAGCAGGCCGCTGCCATCCAGCTGCAAGGGGGAGGGAGGTGTGGGGACACGCATGCCACGGAAGCGGGTGCAGAGCGTTAGCCTTAGCCTACGGTGTATGGGGACAATTATATCAAAAGCGCGACGGTGCGGGGCGGGACAACTGACCCATGCGTAGGACGCTACGACCCCCGAATGCTGACGGCTGCCAGGCCCTTTCCCACCACTGTCCGAGTGCCCCCTGCCATAACGGATGGTGCACGTTATAGCCTGACCATACGCCCTGTTCCTGCTGGAATCGTTAGCCCCCGGCTCGTACAGGGTTCGCTTCCCCTGCGTCGGCGGGCCCCTGGCCGTGTAGCCACCTAGCCCAACTATCTTCTTGATCCACTTCACTCGGCCGCAGTGCAATTCAAACAGCCCTTCACCCAGCCTTCAACCCGACGTCCAACCCCCACCCTTACGGCCAACACAGCCACCAACCGCCCCCACGCCTCTTCTATTCTCGCACCCCCACCTTGATCTTGGTGAGCGCCCCGTTGTTGAGCTTGCGCGCGTAGGCCAGCGCGAAGGTGGTGTCGGAGGTGGACAGCTTGCGGGTCACCTCGGCGCCCACCGTGGTGCTGGGCGTCAGGTTATGTGCGTACGACAGCTTGAGCGTCTCCAGCTTGTCGGCCACCAGGGCGGCAACCTGGAAGTCGGGCGCGTGGTAGCCTGCGGGGAGGGGAAGCGGGGATGGGGGCACGGGGATTGGGGATGGGCATGTCAGACCGCATGCAGTGGGAGGTGGGTGAGGAGTGTTGAGGAGGGCTGGCGTGGACGGGAAACCGCGCAGGGAATGGCAGGCAGAGACAGGGAAGTAGGAACACAACATAGTGGACGGACATGCGTGGGCGATGCGGAAAATACGCAGTGATGAGGGATAGCAATCAGTGGGGACGCCGTCAGGAGACCGCACAAGGGCACAGCAGGAAACTGCGGGCCCAGGGGCGAAGGGCGCGCAGGGGCCGCTGGCAGGCACAGACCGCGGCAATGCAAGGGGCAATACTGTAGCGGCTAGGTGGGATCTGTCAGCACCAAAATCACCTTCCCCGCAGCACCAGGAGCTTACTCACCCAGGGCCAGCTCGTACTTGGTCAGTGCGGACTTGGAGGTGTCGTAGCTGGCTGACCCGCCAAGCAGCACGTTCTGGTAACCGGTGGACGCGGCGATGTCCACAACGGGGGTGGCGGTGAGGCCCACGGTCGACTTGAGGGCGATGTAGGGCATGGCGTACTCGAGGCCAAGCTTGGCCGTCGCGACATCGGGCACGACGACCGAGGAGGTAAGCTTCACGCCGGGCGCGACGTCCGAGAGTGTGGCTGTGACCGTCACCTTGCTGCTGGGGTCCAGAGCGGCATCGATGCTGTACTTCTTGGCGCTGTAGGCGGCCTTGAGTGTGGCCTCGACCTGCAATCGAAGGGCCGTTGGTACAGGTCGGAACAACAGGGTCTGGCCGCTACCTCTCTGCCACATGGCAGTTACTACATGTTCAGCGCCCAATTCGCCTGTAACATCTGCGATGTGTCGCTGGACACACCTTGTCGGCCTTCTGCACCCCGGTGGCGGTAAAGCGACCCCGCTGGAGGTAGTCGAGGTCACCGAGATTTTGGGGTCAAATTGGAAGGTGCCTGTGGCCTTGTCGCCACCAAGCAGGCCCTTGGCGGCCTTGCCAATGTCCGCGAAGGCGACGACCGGCATTGTTGCGTGATGTGTCGGGTGCCGCAGGCCAATTATTCAACAGGAGACCAAGGCTTATTGAGGTTGCAGGCAAATTGATTGCAGAGCGAAACCTGACGCAGTTGTGATCAGGTGGGGGTAAAATGCAGCAGTGCAATCCGGAGTGGCGCAATGCACGCGCAGTGCCGACAATGGAGCAAGAGGCCCGGTCTCGAATAAACCCGAGTCATAGGAAGCGATATTTCGTTTACGTCCAAACTTATGGGCACACCCATGCGCCCTTTCCAGGTAGAGTAGGAACAGGCCCCTCCGACACCAAACCAACCTTCATCCGCAGAGTTGATCACAGTTGCGCACATGTAATCAGATCTTCGCTTTTCGTAATATCATATCACCAGCGCTGGTAGCTGCCATGTGCTGTTTCGGCGGTCGTCCCTTTAGCGTCCGCCGTCTCTCGAACTTCCTCTTACAGTTGCGCCAGTCCACGTGGCACAGGCTTGTGTTGCACGCATGATGCTCGTGCTGTAATAAGCATACAATTGGTTGTAATGAAGAAGGTGTGCTGTGCCCTCCTGAGGTTGCGCCCGCTGCGCACGTGCGGGGCGAAACAGCGCCAGGGGAGTCCTCCGGCCGGGAGCCCCAACGCCCGAGCCCCAAGGACAGGCCCTCGTTGCATTATCCTCGTTCAACATCCCATTTGGAGTGATTGGAAGGATGTGAACAACGCATGTTGCTGACAGTGAGCAAGCCAGGATGGTGACAAGAAGGCCAAAGGGTTCGTTGTTTGCCAGCAAGTTGGTCAGGCCTCCTCACTCCAAGAGTCACGGCGCATTGTGCGACTGCCCATCGTTGGGATGTGATGGCTTGAGACTGCTTACGATGCGGATGAACTTGGTGCCTGTTCGAGTGGGCAAGCACTGGTCCTGGGCGTAACGGATGGCGGAGCATCACTCTGGGAGTTGGTACGGCCTGTTCTGTATTGCCTTGCTGGCGGTCGGCCAAGAAGGTGCCTTGCACCTGCACTGCTGCACGCACACCGGTAATCGGTCGATGCGTATGGTAGCCGGCGAGAGGCTTCTCCACCAGCATGTTGTTACAGTAGTTCTGCATCTCTAGTAGTAGCAAACACCAGGTCAATACTATTGACAGAGTCTCATCCACGGTCTGGTTGCACGCAACAGCTTGCCCAGGGGAGCTACCCCGGGCCCCACCAACTGGATATCTGGACCGAGGTGAAACCCAAACCCCTACAGCTATTGGATGAGTGCAACGGTTCAATGCCTTGCCAACCTTGGCGAAGACAACCCACTTTCTTCGCTTATTCTTTGTTCGTAAGGGTGCTACCTTTTGCTCCCCGCCTACCCTAGTACATTAACGGCACCAACCGAGGGCTCAGGACCCCGGCCTACCTGCTTGTGACACCATCGACAACCGAGTAACATAGCAATGCACCGCCCTTGTCGGTCTTGCACGACCAGCACGGCTACACTCTGGCCCAAAAAGATTGTGTGGCACCACACCTTCAATGGGTGTGCTCCTGTGTGCTGCAGCTCAGCCGTATCCCCATGCATTGCCTTGGCCACTACACCCGTACGGCCGGCATTGAGGTCCGTAAGCAACATGACAAGAAGACCCTTCACGGCCAGGGGCGCTTGTCAGTCCAGCCCCACGGCCGGGGGATGCGGGTGTTCTCGGGGACTCGCCCTCGGGGGCACGGGGGCGCGGCGCTCCGGCTGGTAGTCGCACGACACGGGCCTCCACACGATGCCGATGACGCCCCACTTGTTCTCGGCCAGCTGCGGAGGTATCGTAGGTTGGGGCGTGTAGGTGGGTGAGAAGGTACTAAGCGGCAACAAGAGGGACCAGGCAGGCAGTGTTGGGCGCTGGCAGGCAGCGGTGGGGTCGTACACTTTGGTGTGGTCCCCACCACCAGTCCACCACCATGCCTACCGTATCCGTGCTGCGCTGTGCACCACTGCGTCATCCCCCAGCGGTCAAGTCGTCTCGAGGCTTTCGCATGCTTCATAGCAGGCTGCACCGGCCCAGCCTGGACTACCGTACCAGCCCCTCCATGCAACCCCGCCCACCTTCTCAAACGCCCACGTGCTCATGTCCAGGTGGTACATGTCGCCGCAGCACCAGCGACGGTTGGAGTAGGCGTTGGAGGGGTAGTTGCAAGGGCACGTGTCGGTGATCTGCAACCAAAGGCAGACACGTGGGAGTGATCGGTCAGGGCAAGGTGCGCTTTGTCCGTTGTGGTGGTCCTTCCCGACCGTATGTGCAGGGCTGCGCCGCGTGAACGCAACCAATTTGATTCTGTGAACACAAAGCTGTTGCCGGTAATGCAACCCTAGACAGACCCACATTGTTACAAGAACCACCTGCGCAAAGCTGGGCTGACCCAGAAAGGCTCTGGGCTGTGACCAGACGTGCTTTTGCATCCTGCTAACTTGAAGCATCAAATGCGTACTTGCGCATATGCAAGGAACTGGATGAGCACCTCCGTGCCACTCCTTCCCTCCTCCGACCCAGTTGGTACGGCAAAGTATGCTGCGGCCCTGTCGCCACACCCTCCCCTGCACAGCCCCATCTCGCGCACCTGAATGATAACGCTTGCGCCCGTGTCCCTGCAGACGTTGGTGCGGTCGAAGGACTCGCCGTAGTAGTCGGAGAAGGTGGTGGGGTCGCAGCGCACCTCGAGGCAGCGGCCGCAGCTGTTGGCGTAGTCCCAGTTCATGTCGGACATGGCCGCAACGTCCCAGCCGGTGGCCTTGTCGTGGTCCAGGTAGCCTGCGGTGGGGGTCACGGAAACATGTGTAAGGTGGGGTGCGTTGCAAGGGGAGTTGGGCGTCTATCTAGGCGTTGAGCGTAGCGTTGGACGGCACAGTACGTTCGTGGACCTGCAGGGTCGATGCTGAACTGGGTCAGGTGCCATGTGGGTCGGGAAAGCGTCGCACCTTCAAGGACTGGGGTACGCGTGAAGCGCGACTGGGGGAAGAAAGTACTGTTCCCATGCACGCAAACAACCCCATGTCCCCTAGCGGCACCCACCGTATCCGCAGCTGCCCTCGTTGATATTCCACCAGTCGTCTTGGCCGCCATAGCGTGTAGCTCGCCCCTTGTGCCAGCCGCCGTCGTCAGCGAAGACAGCAGCGGGTGAAGTGAGCGATAGGAGGAGGAGCAGGAGGGAGGAGAGGAGGGAGGACGAGGCTAGCAGGGGCGCGGCGGTGGCGGTGGCGGGAGAGGTCGCGAGGTCTTGCCGGCGGGAGGCGCGGCGGGAGCGGGAGGCCGACAGGATGCTGCAGCGGGCCCAGGCGCCGCTTGGCGAGCCGGAGGTAGCGGCTTGTGACTCCATTGTGCTAAAGGTTATTATATACACCGCGGTCTTTGGCGGGAAAGGTTGAAAGGCTGGCAAAGGCGCGTCGACGCAGCGCCGAACGAACCAGGTTGGCGAGTCTGACTTGCAGCGGATCTAGCAAGACAGTAGCCAGTAGACGTCGGGTAGGATAGCTGTTGGAGATGACTTGAAGCTTCAAGGAGCCGGGAACCTATAAATAGCAGCCTGTAAGCCGCAATAAGTTAGGGTCGCGGTCGGGGATCACGCCCGAAGGCTGAAGAGGGCTATTGTTGTGCTTTCGCTGTCTGCACCCTGACTAGGAAGAAAGGGTATGTGTAAGTTGTCCGCCGCAGCACTCATATCGACGCGAGACCAGCTGCACGGCAGGGGCGATGCGGCCAGAATTAGGGGCGCATGTCCGTATTCGGGCCAGTCATGGGCGGGAGGATCTGACGCGGCAAAGCTCTTCTGTGCCGTCTAAATGCATACGCCCGCCCAGTCAAGTACATCAAATAAAGCTTCAGCGGCACAATGTCTAAAGCGCAAGGGTTCGGTGGGAGTTGTAGACGGTTGCAGCATACGAAGCAGCGGCCTCCGCGACCTCGAGTTAAAAGCAAGCCGCAGTACAAAAGGGTAACGAGCCCACGACGTAAGCAACCAGCATGCATGTAGGAGAGACGTGGAGGACTTCTCAGCTGTGAAGGCCATGTCCGGTTGTCGGTAGGCCAGAGTCTTCCAAGGCAGCTGCGACCCATGGGTCACCAGCCAGAGGGCACAAAGTGGGTCACACGATCCTTGTGGTCACGCCGAACGAGCAACGAAGAAATGCTGATAATTATCCTAACGAAGTGGACACCGTATTTACCCCTGGGGGCAGCGGTTGCACGACAGCTCTGTTGGCTTTGTCGCTGGAGCCGACGAGTCAGGAACTCAGAACTCCACCCAGGACCGCACAATTACATCACAGCTTCCGGTTCACGCCGCCAAGACTCTTGTACTGTGCGACCAGGTGCAACCTGTCTGAGAATTGCAGTTGGTTTGCGTGCCCAATTTTGGGCGCATATTGGTAAGCGCTGGTACGCACCAAGCAGATTGTCCTGCTTCGTGCGGCTGCCATTTGGGCACACGGTGGCCTCGCTGTACGGGAAATGGAGCAACTGCTGCAGTGCTTGCTGGAAGTTGGAACGTGGGACACTTGCAAACACGGGGTAGTTGGATCAATGCAATAGATCTAATCACATTTGGCTATCTGATACACATCGGACCCGATCAATACGGCGGGCAACGCAGCAGCATGCTAACTCTCGGCCAGCAGTTGTCCCTCCACAACCCGTTTGGCGGTCGCACACCTGCCAGCTTCATGCATGTGCTGCTACGTGCCTCAACGTCATTTCATGTGGCATGCGTGCTCTGGTTTTATTTGGTGCTCACTCCGCTCCTGCTGGTCTTGCCTTGAACCTGGCATACCCAAAAAGTGTGTACGGACATGTTGTAGTGCCACGCTGGCCCCAACTGCAGCAGCTCCAAAACCGCAGGGGTAAAGCCTGCCGTGCCCACGTCAACACACACACCCCAAACTCTAGTTCGCCATGCCATCGGCAAGGGTATATTTAACAAGGCACGTTCATGATCTTGCTTACACCAGTCAATCGCCAACGTTGACCCCAATGACGTCGTGATGGCACGTGGTAGCCCTCCATTGCCAGCCCACCTGGCTGCCACCCTGCGTCGTCTCCTCTCGCGAGCGAGCACCAAGCTCCTCCGATGGTCACCAGGCTGCTCGCGGCCTCATCACCAGCCGCTGGCCCTGTATACCGCTCCCACCACCTCTGCACTGGCCCACAGTACCCCGCCGCCCCTGCTCCTGCGGCGGGCCCCGCTGCCCATGCTGCAGCCGGCACTGGCTCCGGCACGCTGCCGCTGCTGTCTCCCGGCCCAGGACCGCGCCCGCCTGCCCTCGTGACAATGCAGCAACGCCGTCGCTCCTGAGCCCCATGCAAGAGCTTCGGGAGAGGTGCCCCGAGCATCGGCCAGGGCCCCGGCCCACGGCTCCGGCCCTACACCCCGTGGGGGCGGTCAGGGCCTTCACCAACATGCTGCTGCTGTGCCGCTGGCCCTGGCCCCGCCTGAGCCGAGAGCTGCCCGCCGGTGCCACCTGCTGTGTGGTCGCTCCTAGCAGCCCCCGATAACTGCACCCGCAGCCCATGTTGCTGTTGGCCCCGGCCGACGTGACGACCCGGCCCTGATCCTGGCCCCACCACAACCACGCCGCCGTTACGCTCTCGTGCCGACACCGCCGGGTAAGCGCTCCTGAACCCCAAATGCGCACCAGCTGCTGCTGCTGCGGGCCCCGTGCCTCGCTACTGGTCCGCCCCGATCCCGGCCGTTGCAGCCTGGCGCCATCACGCTGCGCCGGCGCCGCCTCCTGCTCCTCCCAGCAGCCCCACAACAGCACTGGCTCCAGCAACGGCTGCTACTGTTGCCCTGACGGTTGATGGTCCCGGCCATCGTAACCGCCCGCGCTGGGCCCCGCCCTCACGCCGACGCCGCCACGTAGTCGCACGCCTCCTTGCAGATGCCCGTCATGGAGCTCTCCGGGCCATACACGGCGATGGGCAGCCCCAGCTCGGCGCCCAGCTGCCGCATCAGCTCCAGGCCCTTGACGTAGTTGGGCCCGCCGCGCCGCACGAAGATGCGCACCTTGGCGGCCTGGCGGGGGTGTGGGTGGATGTGAGCGTAGGGTGAGCAGCAAGCATGGCGGCGCGCGTGGACGGGTGGGTGGTGCGATGGAGGCAGTAAGACAGTGTGTCGAGGCAGGGAGCTGTGGGACCATCGGGCTGCCCGCGCCAAGGTTTGTGCTGCACGCCATGTGGGGAATTGCTTTGGGCGGTGTGGGTCGGGCTTTCAAGGACCGAGCTGGGAGGGCAACACGTTTGGTGATGCCAACGATGCAACGGTTTGGGTTTGACGTCGGCCAGGGTAGCCCACCTGCGCCAACGTTGAATGCATATAAGCGCGACTACGGTATCCCTTGCCAGACACCCGCTGGGCCGACCACGCCGCACACTTACACCGTCTACCTTGCGTTGACCGCGCAGATTCTCTGGCCCGGGCCGCGTGCGAGGCGCACTGTCCTACGCTCTTATACAACTGCAGCGCCTTGGCCATCCCTGTCCCTCCTGCCCCCGTTCCCTGGACGCCGCCCCACCTGCAGCGCCGCCGCGCGCTCCCTCAGCGCCTGTATGATGCCGGTGAAGGTGGCCGCCACGTCGGTGAAGTTGGCGATGCCTCCGCCGATCAGCAGCGCGCGCCCGCGGCCGTCCGCGTGCGCCGTGGCGCAGTCCAGCACCGTCCGCGCGTACTGGTAGGTCTCGGAGGTGTTGGGCGCGCCAGAGTACTCGCCGTAGTTGCCCAGCTCGGCGCTGCGCCGGGAGCAGGGGTGTACGGCAAGGTGGCAGTTCGTCGGCAGTTAACGGCAAATGCCTGCCAGTGTAAGGTGGTACGAGGAACACAACACAGGGAGTATGCGCCGTGCTTGCACCGTCCGGCGCTGCGGCAGAAAGGAAGGTAACTGTGGAGTAGATGCTGGGTTGCGCAGGTAGCCAGGAAGGCCAAGGGAAGGCCCCCACTTGGGCCCTCATCTAGGAGGTCCACCGACACCCCGTCCTTGAGCTGCCATACCTCATTCTTAAGTAACCATCATGGCCCAAGACGTGCCCCAAACGCCCACTTCAACCCCACATTTACCAAGTCCCACGCCCGCCCCGCCGTTCCCCCCCCTCACCTGTACCCCAGGTCGGCGATGGTGTCGGTGTAGATGACGGAGGCGCCGCCGCCCGCCACCATGAGCCACACGCGGCCGGTGGGGTTAAGCACCTGGGGGAGCATGGAGGAGGCGGAGGGGCAGGCGAGGAGAGTCAGGCCGCGAGTCAGCTACGACCGAAAGAGCTGGCAATGATACCCCACGTACTAGCACGTCAGTACAACGGGGTGGAACTGTGGGTGCCATGACGCAAAGACATGCCTCCATGACCCACAAGGGAACGGCACGTCACCTAACGAATTGGCACGCAGCGTTGACCGCCCCTCGTCCTGGGACCACCCAACCCACAACCGAAATTTCCATTCTACCTTCGTAGTTCGTACTCTTTGCCTTGCATCAGCGCCTTACGTACATCCGAATAGTGGTCCCTGACCCCACCGCAACGCTATTCGCGCCCATCCAAATGACCCACCGTGAACTTGAGCGAGGCGCCTGTGGCCTCGTCCAGCCCCGACACGAACTGCTCCGCGGCCGTGAGCGTGCGGCCGAAGGGCAGCGGGAAGGCCAGCTCGGCGCCGCCCACGTCCCACTTGGCGCCGCTGCGGTAGCGCGCCGTGTCGTCCAGCTCCACGCGCATGTCCAGCGGGAAGGGCTGGCCGGACGCGTCCAGCGTCCTGCGGTGCAGCGAAGATTTTTATGCTCGGTGCGCAACAAAGCTCGGCAGACCGTCCGTACGTCAATCCAAGAAGCCCTGTGTGCGTGCCCAACTCGACACACGGTTCACAAGCTGTTGGCCGACCTGGACGCCACAGCCATGTAACCCTGTGCAACCCTGGCTGTTCGACGTGTGCTCCTCCCCCCAGCATCCTCCTTTTCCTGCGCCTCGCAGGGGCCGTGCCTCACCACGGGTTCATCTCCAGCAGCGTCATGTCCAGGTCGTCGAACACGCGCCAGGCGGTGAGCAGGAAGCGCTCCAGCGCGGGCCGCAGCTCCAGCGGCAGCCCCGAGATGAGCGGCGCCACCGCCTCGGGCTGCAGCGGCGCGTCCATGACGTCCAGCGACACCGTGCGCAGCTTGTCCCAGTTCTCCTCTGCACAGGAGAGGGGGTGTGGAGAGAACGGGGAGAGGCAAAAACGTGTGGGAAACAGGTGGTGCCAATTTGGAGGCACTTGAGTGCGTGCGCAGCGGGTTCGTGTGTAGCTTGTCGAGCTGTAGGCGCGAGCAGGCGTGGGAGCGGGAGTGCAAGGTGTGGCAACTGTCGAACTCCTGCTGGGCGGCGGGTTGGCAGGCTGTTGCTGTCTAAGCGCAGCTCGGCGCAGTGCTGCCTGGACTACAGGGTCCGTGGGGTTAAACCCCTGTAGGTGTCTGTGAGAGACGGAGCACGGTAGGGGCGCGCGGATGCCCGAGCTCACGTGACCTGTTTATGCGACTGCCGTCCGCTCCTCAACGTTTGTAGACCCGGCGCACGGCACCCGTCTTTGCGCCCCTGCTGCCGCACAGCGGCCTCACCGATGTGAATGCCTCCCGCCTCCGAGAAGGACAGCTCCCAGCCGTTCCGCGTGGAGGTGATGGACAGGTAGAACTCGTGGGTGTGGGGCACGAAGGGCTCGATGAGAAAGGTGGTGATGGGGCCGGTGCAGCCGTTCACCGTGATCACCTGGCGGGGCGGGGGCCGGGGGGTGACGTGGTAGTAAGTGATACAGCCAATCTCAGCAGTGCCGACAAAGGCCTGCTGCCGTCACAACACGGCGTGGTTTTTGCAACCGCGCCCTACCCCATTGTCTGCACGAATCACCGGATGCCTTAACAGCAGGAGAAGCAGCTGCGGCTACCTGTCCGTGTAAGCAACGTACCCTGCAGATGCGCTGCTTCTACTCAGCCCCATCGCCTCAGAAAGCCTAACTCTTCCGGGGTATGGCAGTGGATGACGCTGGTCTACTTGCCAGGGATTCTGCACATCCCATTCCCGCACCGCACCCGCTACACCCTGCAGATGCGCCCATGTGCGCCGTTCCCAGCATGCCTTCGCTCGTGGCTCACACCGCGCCACTCCACTGCACACCTAGTTGCCCGCACTGAACCCAAGGTCCGCGCCCTCGCAAATTCCCGCTTGCACCAACCCCTGCTTCGACAGCCGGAGCGAACAAGAGGACTGGCACACCCAGACATCTGCAAGACGAACGTACATCAGCAGCCGCCAAGGAATGCCAGCCTCTGCAGCCAAGGACACGGCTGCCTCCTGCTCAGGCTCACCACAACCGCCATCAGCAGCAAGCGCACCTTGTTCAGGCGCTCCGTTGCAAAGGCCACTGCGGCCGAGAAGTCTAGGTTGAGGCCCACCTGGCGGGAGGTGCGAAGGAGGAAGGGGCCACGACAGTTTGATGTGCACCGGACATACGCTGCAGGGGCTTAAGAATCCGCACTGACTTACTGCCGTTGTGGGTTGCCACCGGATAAGGTAACCCCTGTACATGCCCCTGCCCCTTCACGGCCTTCAGCCTTGCAAGGGGCGCTTCCCGAGGGGCTGTGCTCCTTCCTCCGTGCATGCTGTGTGCCGCTGCACAGTTAGCACCGGCCCTGCCCACCAGGTCGTGCTTCCCGCGTTGACCGAACAGCATGTCTGGTTTGACCACCAGCTTGGTGTCCGCCAGCCAGGGGTTAGCGTTGAGCAGGTCCGCGGCAGAGGTGTCGGCGGTGAACTGGACCACCTGGCGGGGAATGCGTAGTGGTGTGGGTGAGGTGAGGGGTGTAACAGTGGCAGGGGCCATTGAGGCACAGCATTTATGTGGCGAACGGCTGGGCGCGTTGCCGGGGGGTACGCGTAAAGCGCAAGGAACCTGTGTAAGGCGTCAAGGGAATATGGGAACGGAGGATAGCTAGTGTACAGGGTGTGACATGATAGGCCTGTAGCGTGCATGCAGCTGATCAGGTTTGCAGGAGCGTGGCTGCCTGCAAGAGGGCATGGCAAGCGGAAGCGCAGAGCGTGGAAGACCTTGCGGTCAGGACGTGGACCATCAGGGCCGCAGCGTTGGTGTCGAAGGGCCTTGCCACGTTTCCAGTCCTCGCAGGCTACGGCAAACTGGCATGCTGCCACACTGTATGCTGGCCTCTGGTAAGTGGCGCCTGGGCCCCTGGTTGTGATGTTTTGAGTCCCGCCCGTGCACCAGGGCTGCTCAGCTGCCTTGGCAGGACAGTGTCGGCACGTGACACGCCACGGAAACACACTTCCAAAACCTAAGTTAATCCAGGATGTAGCTGTATCTTCATGCCTTTGACAATGATGCCCATAACGAGGGTTGCTCCAACGCGCGAAAAGCCATGGATCCTTGGAGCAGCCCAGCACAGACGTCGACTCCCTTGCTCGTCGCCTCCTTACCTTGATCGGCAAATCAATTCCCGCTAGGCGCTGAAAGTGGGCCCTCAAAAGCCGCTTGGCGTCATACTCGCGAATCTTTTTCCGCGCCATGGTCTGGTACAGGCCGAGAGTGGACAGATACGTAACGTGTAAGTATCAGAGTTGCCAGAGTGAGATAGACTAGGCTCCACTTGTGACCATAGGGTTTCTGCGCTAGTAGTCGCGGCAACGGCCACTGGGTTAACTGCCGACCGCTGGGACCGCACGGAGTCGCACTAAAGGTCCTGGGTCCGCCAAGTCGCGCGCACAGCCGATTAGTGTCACTGAGAAAGCGACAATCGGCTGTATAGTTGTGCGAGAGTCCTCGACGCATGAGGATCTGAGGTGGAGGGGAGGTGGACTGCTGGGATCCAACGGCAGCTCCCGTGCCCCTGCTCCGGTGTCGCAGGGATCCTTCTGGCAGGGATATCCTCTGTCCAGGCCCTGCCCTAGCGCCGCTTGCGAGTCCGATTGCCTGCGTGCCTGGCAGTCCGACCTAGTGTAATGATGCAGCGCACCAGCTTACCGGCGCCAGGTTTATGACCAAGGTCTGCCAAGGTCTTCATGGCAGATGGCACTCTCCGCAGACTGGCACTGCTGCCCGTGTCCTTCTTTACACCCCGGCCGTCCTCACTGGCCACTGTACACGCCCAGAACCGGGGGCGAACAATCTGGAACAATTCACCAGAACGGGCAGACAAGTACAGCAACGCACAGCCCACGCTTCCATGTTGTTCCACATCATAGCCAAGGCCGAACAGCTGGCCGTACTACGCCAGCTACCGCCTACTCCTGGTGACCGCAATCATAGGCCGCACCTGCCGGCCGCTCGCCGCCGCTGCCGCCTACCCGGTACACGCGTTGCCCACGCATGCCATTTTTGCCACGCCTTGTATCTGTACATGTACAACCTTGCAAGTACTGTAATCTACAACCTATCAGAAACACGCTCACAACAGGTTGGCCCTACTGCCACGTGCCACCAGAGACTCCTACCGGTGGTGCCCCAGCTAGCTCCAAAGCAACTGCGAATGCTTGACCGAAGGTTCAGCCAGGCCCAAGGGCGCGCTATCGGCAGTGACTCTTGACATGGTGCGTATGAAGATGGTTCCGTGTTCCTTGTGAGTGTCGTGAGCCCAAATCACGAAAAATGCATATGTCGCCGCACGCCTGCCGCGGGCCCCCCCCCCCCGAACCAGTAACAGATCACGTGTGCCCCTTGGCAGTAGCCGTACGTTCCATCACCGCTATATTGCAGCAGTCGTGATAAAGACACAGCATAGGAAAGCCACGCGATTCAACCACACGCCGTGTTTCAGGCGGGGCTCGCTCTTCACGGCGCTTTGCCGTCTCCATACCCAGCAACGACGTGCCCTGCGCCCCGTTGACCCTGCCTATGTCTTCTGCTGCACCCCAGCCGCTGGCCCACCAGATCACCTTCGAGACACGCCCGCCGACCGTTTCTCCGCCCTACAGCACCCAATGGCCCAGGCCAGATGCCACAGCTGCAGCAACGCTGCTGTGCGCCTGCCGCTCCAGTAGGATTGTCGCACGTCATCAATCCTCGTGACCATGTTGCATCTGGAGGGCGCAGGGTAACGGCAAGGGTTAACGGCAAGGGCTTGTGACACCCCTTAGGGCAGCGCCACCCGCTCCGCGGCTGCGAAGTGTTGGGCAACTCTCCGGCAATAGCGCTCAGCACGCTCATACATGGGCGCAAGTGAGGATCCTGCACTGCAGCCCTTTTGCGGTTCTGTCCATATGATCCGCACATGTTGCGCCTACCCTGCTGCTTTGCTGCAGCCATGCCTCCTTAGCGCCCTTCCCGAGACCCATGCCACGTCTGCCCTACCTCGTACGCCGCCAGCTTGTCCGCCAGCGACTTGTTGCTAAGGCCGTGCCTCAGCATCTCGTCCTGCAGCAGCGAGTCCACTGCAAAAAGCAGCGGTACAGGGAGCACAGGAAGCAACCGGGGTCAGTCGCGCCCAGGCCGGTCTTGTAGCCTTGCACCAAACACTGCATACCGTACGCCTAGCAGATCTCAGCTCGGCACTGCGCTCGGTCGCACCACCTTAAGAACCATCACAGGTGCCCTGATGCGGCCCTCAGCCTTCCCCTAGCCCTGCTGGGTGGCCGGCACCCCTCTTTCCCGCCTACCCTGCCGACCCAGATGAGGTGGAGCCTACTCACCATCCTCAATGTCCTCACACATGACGTCATCCTGCGGGGGAGGGGGAAGACGCAGCACAGATGCTGAAAGCAGAGACATGTTGCCTCATTGGCGACCACGACCGTGCAAGGCAGCTGTTCCCAATGCCCGGCTTTCGCCATGTGCTGTGCCACGTAACACCGCAAGCCGCGGCCCGCATGCATTAAGCCACGAACGGCCAAAAGCGGCGTAGGCGGCCCTGCTGTCTGCGCTAACGCCTGATGCAGCTAAGTTCTGCACGGCATTGCCCCCGCTAGCCAAACCAAGCAATCGATCCCTTCACCGCCGTCCTCAACCCCACGGTCCCCATGCCAATCCACCCACCGCTTGCCCACCGCGCCCCTTGCTTGGAACCTGCTGCGGGGCGCGGCTCGCAGGTCCCGGGTCCCGGTCCCCCGTGTCGTTCCGCCCGTACATGGGCTGCTGCCCCGCCACCCCGTACCCCATCCCGCTGCCGCTCTGCCGCCCGCCCTCCAGCCAGTCATCGTCCCCAACCATGAGCGTCCCTGCAACCGCCAGTTCCCCCGCCCCAGCCGCCCTGCTTGGGCTGCCCTGGGCTTGGGCGGGGCAGCGGCGGCCGCGACATCGTAGGCAGCCGCCCGCCCGCGGCCCCCGGCGCAGGCATCCCTCCCCTGCTGAACTCGTCATCATCGCCCAGCACCAGCATCTCCTTGGGCCCGGGGTCCACGGCCCCCAGGCCCCTGCGGGAGCGGGAGGACCCCATGCCGTCGCGGCTGTTGCTGGCGGACGCACGATTTGGGTCGCGGTCGTGCTCCCCGATGCGGTAGGTGCTTTGCAGGTGGGACCAGGGGTCGTTGGGGTCCGGGGCGGAGGGCCCTGCGGCGGCGGCGCCGTTGGCAGCGCCTGAGCCGGACGAGCTGGCAGTGAGGGTGGGGGCGGGAGCTGGGGCCTGGGCGGGCGCCTGAACGGGGGCGGGGGCGCCCCCCGAGGAGGAGACCCCGGCGGATACGGAGCCGTGACGGTTGGATGCGACCGGCTGGAGGGTTGGGAGGGGCGGCTGTGGCTGGACGGACGGAAGGGGTGCGGAGGCGGAGGTAGCATGGCTGCCGCCTCCGTTTGCTGCGGCGCCGTTGAAATTGAGGGAGACCTGGAGCAGCGGCAGACAACGTAAGAGGCAGATTGGTTTGCGGCAGAGGGCCTGGGACGGTGTGCTGTGGGGGAAGTGGAAGGTCTCGTGGGGTCGTTGGAAGCCCCGGAATCATGCTGATGTAGAGACACGGCAACCCCTGCGGGGCTACTTGCCTGTTGCGGGAAGTAGCCGTCCGTGTCTTCCCCCATGCTTGGCTTGGAGCTAAACCCGTTCCTGCAGCGCCAGAACACACAATGGTGGCAAGGCAGTAACGCGCGGGTACCACACCCACACGTCAAGTAGGCGGCGCGGGTGCAGCTTGACAACGTTGCCTGCCATACCCTCCACTCCAGGTTCTGCTTTGTGGATGCGTAGTACCCCTGCCGACATGGTTGTAAGCCCTGCAAAGATACTCACGGTTCAAGGCTAAGCGGCCCCGTCCCGTCGAGTGACTGTACAGTGCCCGGTGGAGGGGTCGACGGTGGTGGTGGAAGGGAAGGCACAGGCGCCACCTGCAGTGGCCCTTGAGCCTGCGTTCACATAGGGATGCGCCAGGTCACAGCGTGCACATGGATGTACCGACTTCGGCGTGGCCACAGGCAGGCAGTTGGGGTGTGAGCTGCAGCTGCGAACAGGGGAGTTGCTTACCCGCTTCGGTGCGAGGCTGTCATTGTCACCTAGCTTTGAGACTTCATCTGCAATAAAAATTGACGGGGTTTTCATGATGAGCAGCGGGGCACAAGGCGCATGTTGACAGTCGCGAGCACCCAACATAGAAGACAATGCGCACCTTGCGGCTTCGGCTGCTGAGGTGTAGGCCTACGGAAAGGTATGCGCTTGTCAGTAAAAGCGGTGGCCAACACGCGGCTTACAAAGGTCTGACATCGTGTCTAAGCGCAGCCCTTACTTGTTTTCAGGAGTGAACTCTTGCTTCTGAGTAGATGATGCCGCTGGTAGCTGCGACGGCGTCACTGGTGCGGCCGCTGCATATGCGTAGCGCAAGCCCAACTGCGTCAGAGCAGCGAGGGACCTCCCGACCCGGCTGCAGCCTGGCAGAGTCCACTATGGCAAAGACCGCTAGACCACACCTTTTGAGGTTCCGCAACCCATTTTGCTCTATGCTCAAGGCGCTTTGGCGCGCCAGCGCAGTGTTCACAGCCTCCGCAGTGTGAAAGGGCGATATCAGCTTCTGGAGTACAACCCCCAATTGTCTTGTGGCATTATAAAAGCTTATGGCGCTTGAAAGCTCCGCGTTAGTGCTATGGGGACAACCACCAGGAAATAAGTTGTCCGAAGTCGCGGGCGTTGCAGTAAGAGCGCAGGGGTGCGTCGCGTTAGTATTTGTGCTTTTACAGTAAGAGCTGCTGTCCTTACGAAGATATGAGTGCAAAGACTCCACTTCGACAGACGGGGCGCCCTGTACGGTGGTGCAAGGGAGTCTCAAAGGTCTGTGAACAGGGCGGCATCAGTACATGCAGGTACTCTCCGCGAGACTCCTTGTGACCCCTGGCGCCCTCACCAATCGGTTGGCCAGCAGACTCGACAGAGGGAGGGGTGCCCTGATGCCCATACGCCTTGCCTAGAACACCAGAGAAATGATTCACTGCAACAAACGGCCAAGAACGTTCACGAATCGTATTGTCAACATGTCAAGGAGCCATGGATGACATGCAGGGAGTTCCTTTCTGGCGAGGTCCCACATGGAGATGCTTCTGTGGACATGCACGTCCAGGCACAGCGCGCTGCTGGTGGGTTGCGCACCTGTGCGCACGCAGACATGTAGTCGCAGGTTTGCAGCCTGCAAGTGCCCTTGCATGCATTGTGCCCGGGCCATGGACAAGCTGATGTTCCGGATGGTGGGCGCACGTACATCCAGGTGGCGGTCGGATTACCAGGCCCCCACCCAGCTCCTACGCCCAAGGCACGCCACCCACCCACTCCTTCCCTGATCCCTGTCCCTTAATGGCACTGCAGTAGTGCGGGTGAGAGACACACGAGAGGTCAAAAGGCAGGTGAGCTGAACCCAAGTTTCTTGCTTTGCCTACTGTGGCCCAGGCATGTGCTGAGAGTCTGTGCCAGCACTCCGTGCCTTACTCTTATTCATATGGCCCTCCGGTCTAGCAACAAGGCGGTGCAGTGCCGTTCCTTGTTGCAGCGCCGTTGCCACTGTCAGTTCTTTCCATACCATGCTGCGCAAAGTACCGTACACGCTGCGGGCACCTCGTATTGCACGACAGCACCTAAGCAAGCTGCACAGTAGGATACACGATACTGGTAGCTTATGTACATTCTAAAACCCTTTCAATCATTCGTTCTTAGCAGCTCGGGTGCTGCGGTGCAGGCCGTTGCAGTTGGGCCACGCTGCACCTGCCCGCCATGCCATCGCCACGTGCACTCCACTACACCCACATGGGCGAGACCCACGGTACTACCCTTGCATGCCCTTTGGCCAAAGCCGCGCATATAAGTTCCTGATGAGCGGTGGCACTGGAACGCAAGATGCACCGCTCACGGCCAGGGGCGCTCACGGCCAGGGGCGCTTGTCGGTCCAGCCCCACGGCCGGGGGATGCGGGTGTTCTCGGGGGACTCGCCCTCGGGGGGCACGGGGGCGCGGCGCTCGGGCTGGTAGTCGCACGACACGGGCCGCCACGCGATGCCGATCACGCCCCACTTGTTCTCGGCTAGCTGTGGTTGGACAGGTGGGTAACATGCAGTGTGGTACAGGGTGAGGCCGGGCAGGCAGCGCAACATCTGGTGAGGCCTGCAGGTCAAAACAGGTGACACGTGCAACCATCCATGCATGCCACGTGTGCTGACACACGACCGCAAGGTGGATGGTGCAGGCAGGGGTCGAGGGCAACGGAAACCTCAGCTAAGAAGTGTGAGTGTTGCGGAAACGTGCATGCGGGAGGTGCCACATGCCCCCCCCTGTGCGTGCGTCTCACCGCCCACCCCTCAGCCCAGCCCCAATCGCCTACCTTCTCGAAGGCGTACGTGGATATGTCCAGGTGGTACATGTCGCCGCAGCACCAGCGGCGGTTGGAGTAGGCGTTGGTGGGGTAGTCGCACGGGCACGTGTCGGTGACCTGGGGAATGGGCACCGGGCATGCGAATGCAGTCAAGCGCGTGCCGTGTGCGGTAGTCTGCACCTAGCAGACAAGTTGTCAGCGCAACAGCGAGAAACAAGTTCAAGG
>BQMZ01000463.1:0-19539 GCA_036984285.1 Chlamydomonas sp. KOR1
TTCGCGAGGTCCGCTTCATTCCTAGTAGCGTTAAGTGTAAAAGGGGAGCAAAATGCCTAAATTGGTGCAAAAAGATAAAAACGCGTTTTAGAGTGCTATAGTGGAAAAAGTCCTCTATTAAAACTTTGTTTTTAGGTAAGTAAAACCCGCTAATTTTTTGAGTACGAGGCGCGGGTAACGATAAACCGCGTTGTTTTTAATCGAAAACCGTTTAAGAAGCCTATATTTGGTTGGGAAGGAATAAAGAAAATAAAAAAGGTAAAAACGAGGTAAAGGAGGAAAAACGGCCTAAAGTGATGATCTTAGGTTGAATAGAGTAAAAATGATTCTAATTTGCCCTTATTTTGGGTCGTTACACCAAAAGTGCCGTTAGGGTCTTAGGGTGAAAACAGAAAGTGCAAAAGTTTATATTTAAAAATGACTTCATCTCGTGGGGCCGAGATCAAGATTATAATGTAAGTGACAGGGGAAAGAGACAGGACTGTTTTACCTATAATTAAAATCTTATTTTAATTTAGAAAAGTAGAAGTTAGAGTAGTTAAATGGAATACGAATGCTCAATATGTTTAGGGTAAGAGGAGAAAAAAGAAATTTTGTAAAAAAGGGGTATCCACCTAAAAAAACCTCCATTAGTAAAAAGGGGGAAAGGGTATAATAATAAAAAGACAACGTGAGGTTTATTAAACCAAACAAGTATATTTTAGACGTATGAAGGGGTTCACCATTTTATGGCTTTATATGTAAAAATGAAAGAGAGCCTCCAAGGAAGCCTCTATCAAGCAAAGCTTGATAGAGGCCCCACATCAAACGAACTTTGATCCAAGGAGGGTTGGTATCCCAATCCCCTAGTGCGGCCCGCTCCCACGGAGTGGAAGAGACCTCGTCCTGTTTATTTTTTATATTTTATATAAATATACCAGCACAGCTGGAATGAAGCGGACCTCGCGAATTCCAGCCTAAAAACTATAGACGGGAAGGGGAACGCCGCAACTGAGGACGTGGACTAGGGATCCGTTTTTTCAAAGGGTACCGAAGCACTACTACGAGAGAAGTTAAAGGTGCTACCACATCTAAAAGCGCCTTGTTATCTAAAGAACATTTGTTTTTTCCCTGTTGTTTTAAAATGAGTGTTTTTGTATAAAGAATTCTATCCGTATCAAAGGGGGTGCCCTTTTTATATAAAAATTACCCAGCAATTTAGCAATCAAAAATACTTAATGAGCGTTAGGAATAGGTTTTAAAACTCCGAGCAACAAAAGAGGAGCTTTCGCGCGTCCTCACCCTGGGCGGGCTCGGCCCCAGATTGAAGGGCCGAGGAGTTTATTGTTCTAAGTCGAACACTAAGTTCGAGCCTCCACAGTGTATACAGCAGAGCCTTGCGCGCGTTTAGTTTTGGTTTTTATCGCCAGTCCATGAGGGCCTCGCCCTTTTGGGCTCAGCCATAAGCGCCGTCGCTTAGGAGCGCCAGTCCATGTACAAAACAGAATCTAGCCACTGAGACTCTTGCAGCATTACTTTCCATTGATTGGGGGTAATGATGAGAGGTTTTACGCCGGTTACAAGGGGTTTGGTAGTGTTGTACTTTACTTTCAAATTAGGTAGAACTAGAGTGTGCCCCAACCACTTAAATTTATGCATATTTTTAGAATCTGACTTTTTAGCAGTTAGAAAAGTCACAGAGCGTTTGTTTATAAATAAACCATAATTATTCAAGACACTAGCAGCAGAGTCAACTGCGCTACATGCCTCGTCCGGGGACTGGAATACGCCTGCAAAATTATCAGCATAAGCAAAAAAGGGGGAATGTTTTACGAGAATATGGTCCATATACCAAGCGAATAGTGTTGGACTATAAGAAAAGCCCTGTTTTAAACCTTGCATTTGTGCTAAAGTAGGTACGTTTTGCCACTCCCAAATAAGGGATTTCATCTTACGCGGCAAACAATTTAACTGGAGCTGATTAAACAAATCCTGCACGTTTACATGATTAAAAGCCCCTTTAATGTCAAACTGGGCAAGAGTTAATATATTCTCTTGACGGTAAGTGGCTAATGCTTTTTGATAAAGCATGTCCATAGCCATTTGAGTGCTTACGCCCGGTCGGAATCCGGTAGTCTTTTTGTCCCAAGAGTCTGTACTAACCTGTAACAACTTGTTTACAACTCCCATCTGTATACGAACATCTAATTTTGGGATTGCGATTGGACGAGCACCCCCAGAGGGCTTTTTCAACTCACTACTATAAATTTTCCACGGACCAGCCCAATCAGGTACAACAAGTTTACGCGCATAAAAGCACTCACACAGAAGTAGGGCTGGTATAATTTTAGGATCCATCCAAATCTTGTAGAGTACATCGCACCCGGCGCGGTTATTACCCAGGCTAAACAGTGTTTTTTGCCTCTGCAAACATTTTTAGAAAACGTGTATAATCGTCAGACAGCCCGGCAATGTCTAATACTTGAGCTAAAGAAGCCCCAAGACTAGCGTTTCCCAGGAGGGACTTATCTTTTAACAAATCAATACTAGAGAAAAGAATGGGATAGGAGAATTTCATCTTATATAAAAATGTTCAACTACACACACTATACCTGAATATATTTCGCAGAAAACCAGCTATTACCGAACTTGATTGGCCTTTCACCTAACTGAAGGTCATCCGAGTCTCTTGCAACAGACACCGGTTCGGTCCTGATTACGTTCAGACCTGCCTACAGTTAGCTCGATCGGTTTCGGGTCCTAATTCACAAGAGGTATATAAAAATCAAAACTCGCCACCTGCTCCCAGTACTAAGCCAGTACGTTGTGATTAATTTTGCCTGAACACGGTCTTTTAATATAATAGTTAAAATTAAATTGCTACGCTAGCGTGCAAGGCAAAGAAAGCTAGAGTAAGTGGCAAGAATGCCTTCAACCAAGACGCATGAATTGATCATAACGATAACGTGGCAAAGTACCACGGGTCCAGACGAACGCAAAGAATAGGGCGGTAATTTTAAGAGCGCTAAAGCCTCCCAAGAAGTAAATAGAGGCAACAGCACTCATTACAGCCATATTGGCGTACTCTGCAATAAAGAATAGGGCAAATCCCAAGCTACTGTACTCGACGTTATATCCAGCGACCAACTCAGCCTCCATAACAGTCTATTTATTTGTTTATTGTTTTATTACTTTACACGGAACCGATTAACTTAATGTAGTACTTGTCACACCACAATTTACCAGACTTAATGTAACGCCCACAGTACCTTTATGACAGCCTAAATAACGAGCAACCTCAACGTTATTAGTAAACTGCATTACTAGCACATTGTTTACATCAAAAAGACCTACAATAAATTTACTTTTACGTACGCTCAGTAAATTGCGGGTCTCCTCTGAGTGCTTACGGCCATACATAGGATTTAGCTTACCGGGTTTAGAGATCAATTTTTTGGTCTCCTCTGTATGTGTTTTGCCAAAGAAAGGATGGTTCTCCTTATCTTTAAGGCGTAAACGCATTTTGGCCTTAACTTGCTCAGTATGAGTGTAGCCAAGTGAGCTAGTAGCGTTTGGGTTTAAGTTATACAGATAATCAAAGTCAAATGCGTTAATATAACGATCCTCTAGATCAACTAGAGTCATTGCGTTGTTTGGTACATAAAACTCATAGACGTAAAACAAGAAACGGTCTAACCCGTGTTTACTAAAAGCACGTTGAAGTACTGTGTTGGATTTGGAGCCATCTAGATGCTCCAACAAGCGTTTATAAAGGTCGATTGAGCTACCAATATATTGTTTCCGTTAACAGTGTTAAAAAGCATATACACCCTGTTTTCGCTTTAAATCGGGGTAAATAAGGCGTAGGTTGCCTGAATCCGTTAAGTTTCCGTAAACTTTTACAGGAATAATAGAAGACAGGTTTACAACATTGGAATTGGTTAGCGCTAGATCCAGCGCAAGGGCATTTACTACAAGTAAAATACAGCACAAATAAAGAACAATACGCAAAAAAGCGTTCTTAGCCTTCGTAACAATTGTTTATTTGTATACACCCACGTAAAGTGTTTAACATTTAACACAAATAAAAAGAAAATTCCGATTATCGCGGAAGTTGGACTATATCATCAAAAATTTTATTTTAGGCCTGCTTTTAGTCTCTGAGGTACTATTTATAAGTTACCTGCTGATTACCTAAGTATTGGCAAAAGCCAATCTTAGGGTGTTCAACATTCAACAGGCTTTTAAGAGGCCAAGGCATATTTGGACAGCCTCTGGAAGATCAAATGGTACGCGTTTGGTCTCAGCCAAGATACAAACAAGGAAAATTAAGCATAGTGGTAGCATGGCATATTGTGGAGTGGTTGGCATCTCACTAAAGTTTAAACATTTCATACCGGTATTATCGGTAACAAACAAACCGATAGACAACAAAGCGGCACCTAGACTTAGCTCATAGGAGACCATTAGGGCTACAGAACGTAGACAACCCAAGAAAGCGTATTTAGAGTTGCTAGCCCAACCAGCCAACATTACACCATAAACAGCCAAGCTACTAATAGCCATAATAACTAGTCCTTGGAAAGAGGCATCAGAAATGCAGATACCACACCAAGCAACTTGACTTAGCACGAAGCTAATCATTGGACTTGCAGAGAAAGCACCAGCAGAACTAGAATCAGGTAAAACAGGCTCTTTAACACCTAGTTTCAAACCGTCCCAGAAGGGCTGCAGCAATCCGCCAATTCCGGAAACCTGTGGTCCAAAACGGCGTTGCATGGAGGCCATGACAGTTCGCTCAGCAAGAGTAAACATGGCGACACTTAACAAGACGGGAACAATCAAAATCAAAATACTAGCAATAATCATTTTATATAATATAGTTAGTTGGCAGCGTCCGGTTCCGCCTCTCTAGCGATTGACCAAAATTCACCACTGCTGCGTCTCAATCGACTGTGGCCCTTTTCAGTGCCACTGTGACCTTACTCCGTTAAGTATGGCTAAGGATAAGGTTTGGGCGGCTTATTAATGCGTCACCCACCCAACAGCCTAATCCTGCGCGAGTTTTGCCCGACGGCCTAACAAGCTCGCCTAGCTCTAGTTATATAAAAGGTAATCCGGGTCCTTAATACCGACTTTCGTCCCTGCTCGAATAGTGGTTCTTGCAGTCAAGCACTAATTTCCATTTAAGTCTAGTAGTACTATTGTTCACTCCGTTACTATTCAGGAAGGATCCGCCCCAGAGAAGCTTGAGCATTGAAGTATATGTCTGGTTGTATGTGGTTTATACCGTTTAAGTATATTGTTATCCATCCACTACAACAAATCACGACCCACTTCTAGCACCCAGCGAAGCTGCATAGGGTCTCTTCGTCCCTTGCCAGCGCCTTCGCATCTGCACGAAGATTTCAAATTCACAGATTCCATATTAGAGACAGCCCGACAGTCGTTAAGCCACTCACGCAAGTGACGCCAATTAAACGTCAAGGAATTTCGCTACCTTAGGACAGTCAGAGTTACTGCCGCCGTTTACTTTCGCCTTTGGGCAGGCATCAGATAGTATACAGCCAGATAATATTCTACGTATAGAATATATTCAAGTGTTAAGCACTATCTTGTGTTTTTGGTAAACAGTCGCTGTCGGCTACTTTCTGAGTCTACTTAGCCACCCATCCTCCGAAGTCACGGGTGCATTTTGCCGAGTTTCTTTAACATGGTTTATTCTATGGCCTGAGTATATGTACTAGTCTACCTGAGTTGGTTTGCAGTACGGTTGTAATATAAAATGAAGTTAAATAATAAAAAAGTATATTATTTGTTTTGCTGAGGGGCCTCGCCCTGTTCGGGCTCGGCCCCAGCTATCTCGGCTGGGGCCGAGATCCTGAGCGATAGGATTCGAACCTATGAGTGTTGAAGCCAAAGTTCAATGCCTTACCGCTTGGCGACGCCTCAATGAGGGCTCGCCCTGTTTGTCGAGCCCCGAGATAGCAGGGGGCGAGAACTTTGTTTAATATAATTTAAACCAGTTTAAAATTATAAACTGGACATGTCATAGGTGGGCTTCGGTGTTTTAGATTCCGTACATCTGTAAGCGGTGCACTGCTAGACCAGTGAGCTATTACGCTTTCCAAACACGATGGCTGCTTCGGGCCTAAGTCCTAGTTTTCAACGCAGGCACTACCTTTTATATAAAAATGAAACTCGCGCACTACTCACCCGTGTGCTTAATCTTTTAAGCTCGCATGTATAAACCGCTGCCGGCGCTTGCAAGCTGAGCCAGCACCAAACTCTAATCTTTTTTATATAAAATTTTTACCGCATTCACTGATTAAAGAGCAAACCCTTAGACTTACGGCCATGATTCCATTTTTGGTTACTAATGTCAGCAGTATCAATTCTGGTTCTGTTTTCAGCTTTTGTTACCAGAACGTTCTGCTACCTATGACGTGTTTGTTATGTAAAAAGAATTTTACCCATTAGAAAAACATTTAAAACGTTTATTTAATAAAACTTAGTAAAAAGTTTAAAAAACTCAGAGGTGGAAGGATTCGAACCCTCGATCTCATGATTTGGAATCATGCGCTCTAACCAAACTAAGCCACACCTCTAAAGATTGTCCGGGCTCGGTCCCCTCTATCTCAAAAGAGACCGAGATCAAGAAAGTACGGTTTGTATAAGACTCAAAGTAACCATACCTCTTCAAAATACGTCTTGCCCCAAACCCCTTGTAATTCGGCCTTTTCTGTGGGTAACGTAGTGGTTAGCGACCAGTAGTGCGTACTGGGGCAATAGCAAAAGCACCAAACAAAGCAACAGTTAGTACTAGGCTATTCAAAATAAGCAAATCAGCAAAGTATAGGTACAAAGCATGGCCCAAGGTACTGATGGACTCAGCACCTGTTAGACCGGTGATAATACCGCGTGGCCCCATAGATGGGGTAATTTGGAAAACACCATTAATAAAGAATACAAAGATACCTAAAGTACTCCAACCACGACTGTATGCTCGCAACTCAGTAGCTGGAATCTCCAGCAACATAATTACAAACAAGAACAATACAGCAAGGGCTCCAACGTATACAAGTAGATTTACAAGAGCTAAGAACTCAAAACCCAGCAACATTAGAATAAAGGAGGAATTAATAAACAACATGACAGAATACATCAAAGACATAAAAGGTGACTTAGTGTATCCAACGGCAATACTCAAAAGAGCACACAACAAAATAGCACAGTTCTCAAAAAACATAAAATATAATTAGATAACAAAAGGTTTAACTAGCATTACTGGGGCGAAAGCTAGGGCTACAGCGCATGCACTAGTTAGAGTGGTTTGGTTAGTAGTGCCAGGCATACTGGAAGGAGTATGAACAGGAGCAGTCCAGAATAGACGAATAACACGCAAGTAGTAAACCAAACTCAAAACAGTACAAAACAAAGCAGCAGCCAACAAACTGAAAGCTTGTACACTCATAGCGTGCCAGAAGATCCAAGCTTTTCCAAAGAAACCAGCAAATGGAGGCAATCCGGCCAAACTAACAGCACACAAAGCAAACAAGCGTTTATCAGTTAGGTTCCACAACAGCAACTGAGTAATAATATAAATACCCAAGTGCTGATATAGAGTGTGGAAACCAGCAGTCTCAACAGCTAGCAACATTAGACCAATCTCATTAATAGTACTGTAAGCAAACAGACTACGCAAAGCAGGCTGACCGTAAGCACCAATACTTCCAATTAGCATAGAGAACAAAATGAAAACGCCCACAGAAAAATCATGGTGCCAAGAAGAAGCCCAGAAGGTAAACAAACTCAATTTAGGTGCAGTGGACAAATACAATAGCAAGCTTTTTGGAATACTGCCATACAAATCTACACTCCACATGTGCATTGGGCGACGCCCAACTTGAATAGCATGACCAGCAAAATCCAGAAAGTCTCTTGACCTACCATATCTAGGGAACCGGTGCGTTGGTACATTGCACTAAACCAAAACAAAGCCATACCTGATACCATGGCACTTAGCAGTAAAATTTCAAAGCAGCCTCTACACTAAAACTGGTGGACTTACCGCGTGCTAGTAGACCGCACAAAACGACAACACATAAGGTTTGAGCCTCCAAACAAACATAAAAAGAGACTAGATTACAAGAGTGCATCATATACAATTGACCGATATAGGCTAGAAGCAAGAAAAGCAAAGCCTCAAAGCTGTGGAAGCTTTGAAGCAACACAACGGTCAACAGACACAAGGCATAATCTTGTACCTCAAGTGGTGTTAGTGCGATTAGCCAGCATTGGCACAAGAAACGAATATGTGGCAAGTATACGTGGCCGTTTCGCAAAGATAACAAGCCAAACAAAATTAACAACAAAAGACCCAAGCAAGGTCGAGCTCAATCATAGAATTCCAGAACATTTGATATTAAAATAAGATTAAAAAACTAATTAACGACTAGTGGTACGCAAGACTGGTACTTGACTGAATACGTGATTTGCCGGGGTAGCTGGCAAAACCCACTCTAGTGTAGTAGCAGTACGTGGTACAGTACGAGTAGCCTCTTGGAAAGTAGTAGCCAAGACAAACAAGCTAATTAAGCTAATGCTAGCACCAAAGCTACTTACGGCGTTCCAACCAGCGAAGCAATCGGCGTAATCAAACATACGACGTGGCATACCAGCTAGACCCAAGTGCTGAGGGAAGAAGGTCAAGTTTACACCAATAAACAACAACCAGAAATGAACCATAGCACGACCCTCGTGATAACAATCCAGTGATCAAGTTACCCCAGTAATACAAACCGCCGAAAATACCAAATACGGCACCCATACTTAGTACATAGTGGAAGTGGGCAACGACATAGTAGGTATCGTGTACCAAAATGTCAACACCGGCGTTAGCCAATACAACACCAGTTACACCACCGACGGTAAACAAGCAGACGAAACCAACAGCAAACCACATTGGAGCAGTAAACCAAGTACGGCCAGAGTAGATAGTAGCCATCCAGCTAAAGATTTTCATACCGGTTGGTACTGCGATAATCATGGTAACACTAGTAAAGTAGGCAACGGTATCCAAATCCAAACCTACGGTAAACATGTGATGCAAGTGAACTATTTTTATCTAGCCCACGTGGACTCTATCTTTGTCTACTTAAATATCCAGGTTCAATCGGATTAAGTTCTTGATCTCATCAAGATGTTGAGACCAAGTACGATCAAGCACCAATTTAAAACACGGTTCCATCGAATAAATCGGACACGCTTGGAGGTTGTTTGGGGGACAAAGGTGCTAAAATAGCGCTGCAATAATTTACAATCTTTTACACTCATTACGGTAAGGCGATAAGCATTAGCAGATGCGGGAGATTGAAAAGAAGCCTCGCTCGGCTTTTCTCCTCAATATAACCCATACCTAGAACAGAACGAATATGGTCAAAATCAAGCTTACTGGTTAGATTAGACTGATCCACGTACCAATAAACACGTACGCGACAGCCCAGTTTGCGTTTACGATCAGTAGTTACTTTAAAACCCAAACTACCGTCAGCATCTGTGAAACCGCACAACCAGGCATTATCAACCCAACGAAAGTACCGGAGCCTTTATAAGTAATGTTGGTTTTAAACCAACTATTATAATTCTCCACCACTCAGTAACAAAACGATCGTTAGTTTTACTTAGAATTAACTTACCGTTAAAGATCACAATTAAAGCTTTAATATTTAGTTTACTGGAAGCTGAGTAAGTATAATACCCATCAGCACCCAAGTAAACTCCACCAAAACCCAACCAATCCTTAATCAAATACAGGATTTTAGGGTCTTTTTGTCGAATGCGGAAAAACAAACGTTTAGCATTTCGATCGCAAGAAAAACTTCCGTCTCCCTCAGCAAACCCCACAAACCAATCCTCAAACCAAGAAGGATATTTATTATTAGTAGACATCTTGCGTATAGTCTCTGAGGAACTTACAATCCCGAAGGTTCCCACAAAGGAAAAAGTGCAATTTCCTGCTGATTGGTCGAATACCTCATCACAGGTATATCAAAAGACATTTTAACGTTTACAATATCAGATAAATCATAAACGTAGTCTAATGCATAAAGACGTCCCAGCATATAGCAAGATTTGATTACCTGCTCCTCACGAAGCAGGAGGCCCATCATTACAAAAGCCCATACAATGAAACCCAACAAGCTAATGGCGCCCATAGCGCAAATCATACCAGTCAAACCAAATACTGGTTTTTGACTGAAGAAACTAATGATATGGCTAACAATTCCAAAAGCTGGCAAGATCAAAATGTAGACCTCAGGGTGACCAAGAACCAGAACAAGTGCTGATACAAAATCAAGTCACCAGACTCACAGAAGTAGGCAGTGTTGATGTTACGGTCAGTCAACAGCATTACCAAAGCAGCAGCCAAAACAGGCATAGCCAAAATAGCCAAAATTGCAGTTAGGGTAATTGCCCAAACAAACAATGGAATGTGCAACAATTTCATACCTGGGGCGCGCAAACCAGCTACGGTTACCAACATATTTACAGCTCCCAAGATAGAACTCAAACCATTCAAGTGCAAACTCAAAATAGCCAAGTCTACGCTAGAACCACTGTGTTGTACGCTTAGTGGTGGATAAGCGGTCCATCCAGTACCTGGACCTTGCTCTACCAAAGTAGATAGTAGTAGCATAGCCAAAGCAGGTGGGTTCAACCAGAAACTAATATTGTTTAGGCGTGGGAAGGCCATATCTGGGGCACCAATCAAAATTGGCAAAAGCCAGTTACCAAATCCGCCAAACAAAGCTGGCATTACCATGAACAACAACATGATAATACCGTGACCAGTAATAATTACATTATACAATTGGCCGTTTCCGTCCAACAAGCCACGTCCTGGCAAAGCCAACTCGTAACGAATCAACATACTCAAGCTAGTACCAATCAAGCCACTTACGAAAGCAAGAATCAAGTACAGCAATCCAATATCTTTATGTGAGGTTGTATAAAGCCAACGATACATTAAATATTAAAAAAATATAGTACATTTGTTAATCAAGTGCGCCTTGTTTAAATATCAGTATCTCCGCCCCTTAGAAATTACTGGGGGCTTGACCCTACTGGTCGCGGCCTCCAGCAAGCTGGGCCTCGAAGAAACCAACCAATGGTTGGCAAATCAACAAGTAGAAGAACAAGTAAGCAGTGCAGCACTGACCCATGAAAGAAGTAATTGGGGTAATCTCCTGACCACCCAACCAAGTAAGCAATAGTACATCAGCCAAGAAAGTCCAATAGAACCACTCGGTAATAATGCGGAATTTTCCGCCACCCAAACCAATAAATGGCATAGCAAACAAAGAAGCAAATACTAGGCCAATAGCTAGGACACCCATAGCTTTGTTTGGAATAGAGCGCAAAATGGCGTAAACCCACAAGAAGTACCACTCTGGGACAATGTGCTGTGGGGTAGAGTAAGGATTAGCTGGAATCAGATTATCTGGGTGGCCTAGCAAATCAGGATAGAAGAAGACCAAGATACTGAAGACTAGAGCCAAGAACAAAGCACCAAGCATATCTTTAGCACCAAAATAAGTACCAAAAGCCAAAGTGCTGCTTTGACTGTTAATACCCAATGGGTTAGTGCTACCATATTGATGCAAAGCGGCAATGTGGAATACGCTTAGACCAGCCAACACAAAAGGCAAGGTATAGTGGAAACTATAAAAGCGATTTAGGGTAGGGTTGTCTACGCTAAAACCGCCCACAACCAGTACATAATATGTTTTCCAACTACTGGAATGGCAGTAGCCAAACTAGTAATTACAGTAGCGCCCCAGAATGACATTTGACCCCATGGAAGTACGTAACCAATAAAAGCAGTAATAATCATTACTAGCAAAATAACGACTCCAGTAATCCAGACCATCTCACGAGGCTGAGCACCACTTCCGTAATACATTCCACGCAAAATATGCAAGTAGACTACAATAAAGAAAAGACTTGCACCATTAGCATGAGCGTAACGCAAAATCATACCAGATGGTACATCAGTCATCAAATGTTGTACGCTAGCAAAGGCGTAATCAACGTGACCAACATAATGCATAGCTAGTAGAATACCAGTTAGCATCTGACTAACTAGCATCAAGCCGGCCAAAACCACCGTTCCATGCATAGTTTAGATTCATGGGAGTAGGATAAGCTACAAGGTGATCATTCATAACACTTAGCAATTGAATTTTATTATGACAACGCATTAGATATAAAACTAACAGGTAGAGATGAGGGCCGAGATCTAAATTAGTGCTGCCTGTTAGATTGTTTAACCTTCCATTAGGAAGGTTGGTCTTGGACTTTGTCCGATCATTAGGAAGGAGACGAGATCAAAGTATTAAATATTGTTTTGAGGGGTCTTTTTTCTCCCCATTAGAATGTTACATATTTGTCTCTAAAATAAAATAATAATTTAATATCTAATGTATTTGTTGTCAGTATTCTTTCCTTTGTTGGGTGGTTTAATTAATACTACTCCGATTGCCCGATTTTTAGGTCACCGCGGTGGTAGTATTCTTGCCATTACTTGCATGGTTGTTGCATTTATTTCTAGTTGTGTAATTTACTATGAGGTTGTTTTATGGGCTGTGCTGTTAGTATGGATGTATTTGGTACTTGGTTTTCTGTTGGTTCTTTTGGAGCTGGTTGGACTTTGCAGTTCGACATTTTGACTGCAAACATGTTATTTACTGTAACTGGTGTTAGTATGGCAGTACACATGTACGCTTGTGATTACATGCGCCAAGACCCCCACTTGAATTTATTTTTGGGTTATTTGAGCTTTTTTACCGGATTTATGTGCGTTTTAGTAGCCGCTGATAACTTGCTAGTTATGCTAGTTGGATGGGAGGGTAAAATAAACTATTGCCCTAATGATAATTATTTGACTCAAAGCGTGCTTATAAATAAACGATTCTTTTTTACTAAACGTATTCCCGCTGTAAAACGCCATGGGTTACATACAAGTCTTTTTAAGCAAATTTTACTGGGTTTTATGCTTGGTGACGGATGGCTTGAGAAGCATGGCCAGGGCGTTCGCCTTGGCATTTCTTTAACTGAGCGTTTTACTGATGTTGCAAAGTGGTATCTGCTTCTCTTGTATGGTTTAGGCTATACTGATCGCCTAGAGCTAGGAAGCCAGCTTAAACGCAAAAAGGCGAATGCCGCCCCCTACTATCAACTACGAACTTTTTCTTTTGAGAGCTTTATGCCATTCTACAACTTGTGGTATAAATCAGACATCTCAAATAGCACTAAATTTATAAAAATTTTACCCTGCTATGAGTATTTATTCGAGTTGTTAACCCCTCTTGCCTTAGCTATCTGGGTCATGGGGGACGGTAGTGGTATGCGCCACGGAAGTTTTAAACTCTGCTCTCATTCTTTTTCCAAGGATGAGAACTTGGTACTTTGTAAACTTTTGTTTGACTTGTACGGTATCAAAACCAGCGTTTTACGTGATAAGAACAATACCTTCTACATTTATGTTTGGAAACGTTCTACCCCGGTTTTATACGCTTTAGTGAAGCCTTACTTGCTACCTTCCTGCGAGTATAAGTTTCGCTTTGTAAACTAATTATCAAGTCTCACCTATAATCTACTCTTGGAACAAACATTACCACACTTGTGTGGGTGGAATGATAGAGTTGACGTAAGTACACCTTTTGAAGGCCGAGAGGGCTGAGCCCACTCGGTCCCCACTATGCATTGGCTTTTGCCAATCATTGGTCTACTTACTCTCAGATTGGTGTGTGACCCCGACGGGGTGTCACATTAATAACAACGGTTATTAAAGGCAATGTCGGCGAAAACGGTTAAAATAAACTTTTCGTTTACAAGACCGTCAGTTGTTTAATGTTCAATTGCTACTGACTGGGTCGCCGATGGGTCCCTGCGACGGGGCTTAATGTACAGTCGAGGCTTTTGATTAGGTTTTCCAAATCAAAAGCTTGATTGGTGTTGCTCTTATCTATTGATTGGCTACTGGAGCCATCGACTATCTGCCGTAAAAGCGCTCAAAAGCAATCTTGGTTAACCGTATCAGTGACGGTCTATTAATGTGGGGTATCCTATGGGTATGGTACCATCTAGGCAGTCTAGAGTATGACTTGCTAAATGTTTACTCTGCCAGTGGCTTTGTCGGTTTATCTATCTTGATTGGTGCCATGGGAAAATCCGCCCAAATTCTTTTCCACGTTTGGCTAGCTGATGCCATGGAGGGACCAACTCCAGTATCTGCTTTGATTCACGCTGCCACCCTAGTAACTGCCGGTGTCTATCTACTAGTACGCTTGCATATTCACGACGAGATGTTTGTTATTATCGTAGGTAGCTTGACTGCTTTTATGGCCGGTGTATTTGGTGCCACTCAAAGTGATCTAAAACGTGTTATTGCTTATAGTACTTGCAGCCAATTGGGTTACATGATGGTAAGCCTAGGTTTGGGCGAGACTGGTGGAGAGGCTAGTATGGGCCACTTGATGACTCACGCCTCTTTTAAAGCTGCTCTATTTTTGGCTGCTGGTATGGTTATTAGCGGTAATGGCGGTAATCAGCACATTGCTCGTTATGGTGGAAGTGCCCATAGCTCCATGTTCTGCATGCTGACTCTAATGGTTGCTTCTTTGAGCCTAATCGGTTTTCAGAGTTGAGCGGTTTCTATTCTAAAGAGACTATCTTGAACTTGGCTGTAATCTGTGCCGACCCTGTTGCTGACGTTGCTCACACTTTGCTACTATTAACTGCCTTGCTAACTAGTGCTTATACCACCAAATTGTTCTACCAATGCTTTATCGTCGACTTCTCTGGTTCTAGTGTAACTCCAGTACGCACCGTGTTGCCTATTTTGGCTATGTGCATTCTGCTATTGGATATTATGCTTAAAGTCTGGGTTGGTACCAATCTACTATCTGGTATGTTGTTCTTCATTCCATGGGGCGTTAAAACCTTGCCTTTTGGATTAATGCTAGCTGGTATTTTTACAGCTACCGCTGCTGTTGGTTCTCAGCGCTTTACCTTAATCCGTTTCTGTGGTTCTCGCTGGGGTTTTGATCAATTGTTTGCACGTAGCCCTGTAAATCAATTTTGGACTGGGGTCGCGTAACTTGGATGGTAGGCGATCGCGGTTTATTGAGCGTAGGTGACTTGCGTTCTCATTAATAACGGTCTTAAAGACTTTTTATAAAACATGTTTATTACTCTATTTCTTTTGGCTTTCGCCGTTAGTCTTTGTTTTATTCCAGAGCGCCAAGCTTATCTTGTACGTGTCTGGGCTTTTGTAGCTACTATTCTACCTCTTTGGGTTGTAACTTGGATGTGGTGGAAATATGATGCTAGTGGACATGGTCTACAAATGTTGATTATCCTAGGTCGTAGCCATCTAGCCTTTGGAATTGATGGTGTTGCCTTGAGTCTAATGTTACTAACTACCGCCCTATTCCCAATCTGTATGATGCTTCTACGTACTGTTGCTGGTTTTATGACCTTTGTATTGTTGGAGGTTTTGGTCCTGGGTGCTTTGTGTGTTCTAGACTTGCTGGGATTCTATATTTTGTTTGAGGCTAGCCTAATTTTGCTTTTCCTGCTAATTGGTCGTGCTCCATACGGTAGCCTAGAGGCTGCTTATAAAATCGTATTGTACACAATGGCTGGTTCCTTGGTTTTGCTACCAACTTTGTTTATGATCTATTCAGAGTGTGGCACTACTAACGTTTTGTATATGACTTGTGCAAGTAACCACCAAACTGTACTGGGGTGGGGTTTGCTGGCTGTACTAGCTGTCAAAATTCCATTGATGCCGGTACATCTATGGTTGCCAGAGGCTCACGTAGCCGCACCAACTGCTGGTAGTGTACTACTAGCCGGTGTTCTACTAAAATTGGGAGGTATTGGTTTCCTACGTTTTATGCTACCTGTTGTCCCTGAGTTCTGCGTTTTAGTATTCCCGTTGATTTCAACTTTGTGCCTTGTCTCTTTCTTGTTTAGTACCTTAAGCACTCTTCGCCAAATCGACCTAAAGAAAATTGTAGCTTACTCTAGTATCGCACACATGTCTATGGTGACCCTAGCCATTTTCAGTCAAAGCGAGTTCTCTGCCTATAGCTCTAGTTTCTTGATGATTGCTCACGGCCTAGTTTCTCCTGCATTGTTTTTGATTGTAGGAATTCTATACGACCGCGCTCACACCAAATTTATTTTGTACTTTAGTGGACTGGGCGCCAGTATGCCTATTGGAAGCACCCTGTTCTTCTTGTTTACTTTGGGTAACCTTGCATTCCCTCTTTTCCCAAACTTTATTGCAGAGATGTTGTGTCTTGTCTCTATGTTTGCCGTTCACGAGTTGCTAGCTTACGTTTTCTGTGTTTGCCAAGTTCTAGGTGCCGCTTATGGATTCTGGGCCTTTAACCGTGTTGTACACGGAGTTGCTCGAGCCCAGCCGATGTAACCGTACTGAGTTACACACTGTCCTACCTTTGCTAATTGGTACTGTATGGCTAGGTGTAAAACCAATGGCTTAATTTTATTTTATTATTGTTATATAAAAGAAACAATGAATAGAGGGAAGCCTAACCCCTGGATTTTGGCTCTCCTGGTCTTTCTTATTTTAAACCACGTTATATTTTATTATATAAGACAAACATTGGTTTTCTAATGGGAAAGTATATTTTTGTTTTATATCAATTTTATAAATACAAATAAATATATAACTTTTTTAAAACCAATTTTAATCTAATCTAATGGGTAAACATTTAATATAACAGGTAATCCCGATCATCGGACAAAAGCTACGCTAGGGATAACAGGCTAATACGCCCTTAGAGTACCCATCGATGGGCGTGTTTGGCACCTCGATGTTGGATCATCGCGTCCTGTGGCTGAAGGAGGTCATAAGGGTTGGACTGTTCGTCCATTAAAGCGGTACGTGATCTGAGTTCAGAACGTCGTGAGACAGTTCGGTTTCTATCTTTGTTAGCGTTTGGCAGAAACACAAGCATTGTATGCTAAAACGTAAGCCAAAGCAAGACCAGCCGCCGGCAGCGCTGTGCAAGGACCAGACTGCTATGAACCTCTGGTGCACTAGTTGTCTGTATAACGGCATAGCTAGATAGCTAAGTTCAACAAGGCTTTATTGCTTTTATTTAATCAAAACGAATGAACCTGGCGCACTCGCTTGGGAACTTTTATATTTTTAGTTTGAGAACCCCGGCCAAGCACGTGCCAGCAGCCGCGGTAAAACGTGCGGGGTCAGCTTAAAGCGTCTTGACTAGGCAAAAGAGCGTCTGAGCGTAGTGGTGAATATCGTAAACGTAGGGTATTACTCGGGTATCGGTCAAATGATAATATACCGGGTGGAAAGCCGAAGGCGAAGGCCCCTACTTGGCGATCACTGAAGTTTCAACGCGGAAGTTTGGGTAGCGAACCGGATTAGAGACCCGCAGTAGTCCCTCCCGTCAATACATTATGGCAATAACCATAACGCCTGGTGATACGGTGGCAACACTTTAAATCAAAGCAATTGGCAGTTATAGAGATGCGCGGTGGAACGTGCTGTTTAATTGGATGATACGCCAAGAATCTTACCACTTTTATATATCAAAGATCTCGGTCCCAAAATACAGGGGCTGAGATTGAAGGGCAGGGCCTCATCGAAGACACGTAGCTTAGTGGCCTAAAGCACTGGTCTCATAAGCCAGCCATCGCAAGTTCGAATCTCGCCGTGTCTATTTTTATATTTTATGCCGGTAGCGAAAGCAAATGGCAATGTATCGAATACACACAATCAGACATCTGGTGCGAAGATCTGATGTCCAAGGAGAACAGTCAGAGGTGGGGCTAAGGTTCCAAAGTATTATTACATAACAATAGGCGTCGCATGGTTGGAACGTTCGCGCTTAGGTATGAAAATTCTTGTACCCTAGCCACGTTAGTCTGAACGATCACTACAAATCATCATGGCCCGTGTAAAGTGGGCGACTAGGCGCGTTACATTGGACTAAGACAAAATGATACAAAAAAGTCCGAATTTTTGGATTGTGCTTGCATTAAGGGAGACCCGGTTTTTAGAACCGGTTCATTTGCACCAAATGCCACGCTGAAAATGCTCACATGAAAAAGGAATCGCGAGTAATCGTAGATCATCTACGCTACGGTGAAGGTAAACTCTATAGTGTACACATTGCCCGTCACCGCGTGCGATAGTATTGTACACGAAGAAACTTCGGCCACACGATTGTTACAGCCGAGGAACGAATGCGTGATACTAGAGCGCGCGAAAGTCGTAACAAGGTTGGGGTTGTGGAAGCAGCTCAGAGTCAATTTTATATTTAAAGGGCAAGTGACTGATAGTGCACAGAGTACAGTGATGGAACCAATGAAACTGGTAAAAAATTTTGAATAAAAAAGGCGGCATCCATTTTTAAATAGGTATGATCGCACAGAAACAATCCAGGGGATTTGTATGCACTGCCCTCTAATTTCGTATTATACCAACATCTCGGCCCTTCCTAATGGGAGGGGCCTCTTTGATAGATAATCAGCAATACTTTTGCGTACCTTTTGCAGTATGGGTCAGCGAGTCAATTTACATGAGTTAAGCCTTGCGCTTACTGAGATTTTATATAAAAAATAAACAGGACGAGGCTCTCTTCCCACTCCGTGGGAGCGGGCCGCACTAGGGGGATTGGGATACCAACCCTCCTTGGATCAAAGTTCGTTTGATGCCAAGCGGGGCCTCTATCAAGCTTTGCTTGATAGAGGCTTCATGGAGGCTCTCTTTCATTTTACATATAAAGCCATAAAATGGTGAACCCCTTCATACGTCTAAAATATACTTGTTTGGTTTAATAAACCTCACGTTGTCTTTTATTATTATACCCTTTCCCCTTTTTACTAATGGAGGTTTTTAGGTGGATACCCCTTTTTACAAAATTTCTTTTTCTCCTCTTACCCTAAACATATTGAGCATTCGTATTCCATTTAACTACTCTAACTTCTACTTTTCTAAATTAAAATAAGATTTTAATTATAGGTAAAACAGTCCTGTCTCTTTCCCCTGTCACTTACATTATAATCTTGATCTCGGCCCCACGAGATGAAGTCATTTTTAAATATAAACTTTTGCACTTTCTGTTTTCACCCTAAGACCCTAACGGCACTTTTGGTGTAACGACCCAAAATAAGGGCAAATTAGAATCATTTTACTCTATTCAACCTAAGATCATCACTTTAGGCCGTTTTTCCTCCTTTACCTCGTTTTTACCTTTTTTATTTTCTTTATTCCTTCCCAACCAAATATAGGCTTCTTAAACGGTTTTCGATTAAAAACAACGCGGTTTATCGTTACCCGCGCCTCGTACTCAAAAATTAGCGGGTTTTACTTACCTAAAACAAAGTTTTAATAGAGGACTTTTTCCACTATAGCACTCTAAAACGCGTTTTTTATCTTTTTGCACCAATTTAGGCATTTTGCTCCCCTTTTTACACTTAACGCTACTAGGAATT
>BQMZ01000464.1:0-50155 GCA_036984285.1 Chlamydomonas sp. KOR1
TTCGCGAGGTCCGCTTCATTCCTAGTAGCGTTAAGTGTAAAGGGGAGCAAAATGCCTAAATTGGTGCAAAAAGATAAAAACGCGTTTTAGAGTGCTATAGTGGAAAAAGTCCTCTATTAAAACTTTGTTTTTAGGTAAGTAAAACCCGCTAATTTTTTGAGTACGAGGCGCGGGTAACGATAAACCGCGTTGTTTTTAATCGAAAACCGTTTAAGAAGCCTATATTTGGTTGGGAAGGAATAAAGAAAATAAAAAAGGTAAAAACGAGGTAAAGGAGGAAAAACGGCCTAAAGTGATGATCTTAGGTTGAATAGAGTAAAAATGATTCTAATTTGCCCTTATTTTGGGTCGTTACACCAAAAGTGCCGTTAGGGTCTTAGGGTGAAAACAGAAAGTGCAAAAGTTTATATTTAAAAATGACTTCATCTCGTGGGGCCGAGATCAAGATTATAATGTAAGTGACAGGGGAAAGAGACAGGACTGTTTTACCTATAATTAAAATCTTATTTTAATTTAGAAAAGTAGAAGTTAGAGTAGTTAAATGGAATACGAATGCTCAATATGTTTAGGGTAAGAGGAGAAAAAATTTTGTAAAAAGGGGTATCCACCTAAAAAAACCTCCATTAGTAAAAAGGGGGAAAGGGTATAATAATAAAAAGACAACGTGAGGTTTATTAAACCAAACAAGTATATTTTAGACGTATGAAGGGGTTCACCATTTTATGGCTTTATATGTAAAATGAAAGAGAGCCTCCAAGGAAGCCTCTATCAAGCAAAGCTTGATAGAGGCCCCTGGCATCAAACGAACTTTGATCCAAGGAGGGTTGGTATCCCAATCCCCTAGTGCGGCCCGCTCCCACGGAGTGGAAGAGACCTCGTCCTGTTTATTTTTTATATTTTATATAAATATACCAGCACAGCTGGAATGAAGCGGACCTCGCGAATTCCAGCCTAAAAATATAGACGGGAAGGGGAACGCCGCAACTGAGGACGTGGACTAGGGATCCGTTTTTCAAAGGGTACCGAAGCACTACTACGAGAGAAGTTAAAGGTGCTACCACATCTAAAAGCGCCTTGTTATCTAAAGAACATTTGTTTTTCCCTGTTGTTTTAAAATGAGTGTTTTTGTATAAAGAATTCTATCCGTATCAAAGGGGGTGCCCTTTTTATATAAAAATTACCCAGCAATTTAGCAATCAAAAATACTTAATGAGCGTTAGGAATAGGTTTTAAAACTCCGAGCAACAAAAAGAGGAGCTTTCGCGCGTCCTCACCCTGGGCGGGCTCGGCCCCAGATTGAAGGGCCGAGGAGTTTATTGTTCTAAGTCGAACACTAAGTTCGAGCCTCCACAGTGTATACAGCAGAGCCTTGCGCGCGTTTAGTTTTGGTTTTTATCGCCAGTCCATGAGGGCCTCGCCCTTTTGGGCTCAGCCATAAGCGCCGTCGCTTAGGAGCGCCAGTCCATGTACAAAACAGAATCTAGCCACTGAGACTCTTGCAGCATTACTTTCCATTGATTGGGGGTAATGATGAGAGGTTTTACGCCGGTTACAAGGGGTTTGGTAGTGTTGTACTTTACTTTCAAATTAGGTAGAACTAGAGTGTGCCCCAACCACTTAAATTTATGCATATTTTTAGAATCTGACTTTTTAGCAGTTAGAAAAGTCACAGAGCGTTTGTTTATAAATAAACCATAATTATTCAAGACACTAGCAGCAGAGTCAACTGCGCTACATGCCTCGTCCGGGGACTGGAATACGCCTGCAAAATTATCAGCATAAGCAAAAAAGGGGGAATGTTTTACGAGAATATGGTCCATATACCAAGCGAATAGTGTTGGACTATAAGAAAAGCCCTGTTTTAAACCTTGCATTTGTGCTAAAGTAGGTACGTTTTGCCACTCCCAAATAAGGGATTTCATCTTACGCGGCAAACAATTTAACTGGAGCTGATTAAACAAATCCTGCACGTTTACATGATTAAAAGCCCCTTTAATGTCAAACTGGGCAAGAGTTAATATATTCTCTTGACGGTAAGTGGCTAATGCTTTTTGATAAAGCATGTCCATAGCCATTTGAGTGCTTACGCCCGGTCGGAATCCGGTAGTCTTTTTGTCCCAAGAGTCTGTACTAACCTGTAACAACTTGTTTACAACTCCCATCTGTATACGAACATCTAATTTTGGGATTGCGATTGGACGAGCACCCCAGAGGGCTTTTCAACTCACTACTATAAATTTTCCACGGACCAGCCCAATCAGGTACAACAAGTTTACGCGCATAAAAGCACTCACACAGAAGTAGGGCTGGTATAATTTTAGGATCCATCAAATCTTGTAGAGTACATCGCACCCGGCGCGGTTATTACCCAGGCTAAACAGTGTTTTTGCCTCTGCAAACATTTTTAGAAAACGTGTATAATCGTCAGACAGCCCGGCAATGTCTAATACTTGAGCTAAAGAAGCCCCAAGACTAGCGTTTCCCAGGAGGGACTTATCTTTTAACAAATCAATACTAGAGAAAAGAATGGGATAGGAGAATTTCATCTTATATAAAAATGTTCAACTACACACACTATACCTGAATATATTTCGCAGAAAACCAGCTATTACCGAACTTGATTGGCCTTTCACCTAACTGAAGGTCATCCGAGTCTCTTGCAACAGACACCGGTTCGGTCCTGATTACGTTCAGACCTGCCTACAGTTAGCTCGATCGGTTTCGGGTCCTAATTCACAAGAGGTATATAAAAATCCAAAACTCGCCACCTGCTCCCAGTACTAAGCCAGTACGTTGTGATTAATTTTGCCTGAACACGGTCTTTTAATATAATAGTTAAAATTAAATTGCTACGCTAGCGTGCAAGGCAAAAGCTAGAGTAAGTGGCAAGAATGCCTTCCAACCAAGACGCATGAATTGATCATAACGATAACGTGGCAAAGTACCACGGGTCCAGACGAACGCAAAGAATAGGGCGGTAATTTTAAGAGCGCTAAAGCCTCCCAAGAAGTAAATAGAGGCAACAGCACTCATTACAGCCATATTGGCGTACTCTGCAATAAAGAATAGGGCAAATCCCAAGCTACTGTACTCGACGTTATATCCAGCGACCAACTCAGCCTCCATAACAGTCTATTTATTTGTTTATTGTTTTATTACTTTACACGGAACCGATTAACTTAATGTAGTACTTGTCACACCACAATTTACCAGACTTAATGTAACGCCCACAGTACCTTTATGACAGCCTAAATAACGAGCAACCTCAACGTTATTAGTAAACTGCATTACTAGCACATTGTTTACATCAAAAAGACCTACAATAAATTTACTTTTACGTACGCTCAGTAAATTGCGGGTCTCCTCTGAGTGCTTACGGCCATACATAGGATTTAGCTTACCGGGTTTAGAGATCAATTTTTTGGTCTCCTCTGTATGTGTTTTGCCAAAGAAAGGATGGTTCTCCTTATCTTTAAGGCGTAAACGCATTTTGGCCTTAGCTTGCTCAGTATGAGTGTAGCCAAGTGAGCTAGTAGCGTTTGGGTTTAAGTTATACAGATAATCAAAGTCAAATGCGTTAATATAACGATCCTCTAGATCAACTAGAGTCATTGCGTTGTTTGGTACATAAAACTCATAGACGTAAAACAAGAAACGGTCTAACCCGTGTTTACTAAAAGCACGTTGAAGTACTGTGTTGGATTTGGAGCCATCTAGATGCTCCAACAAGCGTTTATAAAGGTCGATTGAGCTACCAATATATTGTTTCCCGTTAACAGTGTTAAAAAAAGCATATACACCCTGTTTTCGCTTTAAATCGGGGTAAATAAGGCGTAGGTTGCCTGAATCCGTTAAGTTTCCGTAAACTTTTACAGGAATAATAGAAGACAGGTTTACAACATTGGAATTGGTTAGCGCTAGATCCAGCGCAAGGGCATTTACTACAAGTAAAATACAGCACAAATAAAGAACAATACGCAAAAAAGCGTTCTTAGCCTTCGTAACAATTGTTTATTTGTATACACCCACGTAAAGTGTTTAACATTTAACACAAATAAAAAGAAAATTCCGATTATCGCGGAAGTTGGACTATATCATCAAAAAATTTTATTTTAGGCCTGCTTTTAGTCTCTGAGGTACTATTTATAAGTTACCTGCTGATTACCTAAGTATTGGCAAAAGCCAATCTTAGGGTGTTCAACATTCAACAGGCTTTTAAGAGGCCAAGGCATATTTGGACAGCCTCTGGAAGATCAAATGGTACGCGTTTGGTCTCAGCCAAGATACAAACAAGGAAAATTAAGCATAGTGGTAGCATGGCATATTGTGGAGTGGTTGGCATCTCACTAAAGTTTAAACATTTCATACCGGTATTATCGGTAACAAACAAACCGATAGACAACAAAGCGGCACCTAGACTTAGCTCATAGGAGACCATTAGGGCTACAGAACGTAGACAACCCAAGAAAGCGTATTTAGAGTTGCTAGCCCAACCAGCCAACATTACACCATAAACAGCCAAGCTACTAATAGCCATAATAACTAGTCCTTGGAAAGAGGCATCAGAAATGCAGATACCACACCAAGCAACTTGACTTAGCACGAAGCTAATCATTGGACTTGCAGAGAAAGCACCAGCAGAACTAGAATCAGGTAAAACAGGCTCTTTAACACCTAGTTTCAAACCGTCCCAGAAGGGCTGCAGCAATCCGCCAATTCCGGAAACCTGTGGTCCAAAACGGCGTTGCATGGAGGCCATGACAGTTCGCTCAGCAAGAGTAAACATGGCGACACTTAACAAGACGGGAACAATCAAAATCAAAATACTAGCAATAATCATTTTATATAATATAGTTAGTTGGCAGCGTCCGGTTCCGCCTCTCTAGCGATTGACCAAAATTCACCACTGCTGCGTCTCAATCGACTGTGGCCCCTTTTCAGTGCCACTGTGACCTTACTCCGTTAAGTATGGCTAAGGATAAGGTTTGGGCGGCTTATTAATGCGTCACCCACCCAACAGCCTAATCCTGCGCGAGTTTTGCCCGACGGCCTAACAAGCTCGCCTAGCTCTAGTTATATAAAAAGGTAATCCGGGTCCTTAATACCGACTTTCGTCCCTGCTCGAATAGTGGTTCTTGCAGTCAAGCACTAATTTCCATTTAAGTCTAGTAGTACTATTGTTCACTCCGTTACTATTCAGGAAGGATCCGCCCCAGAAGCTTGAGCATTGAAGTATATGTCTGGTTGTATGTGGTTTATACCGTTTAAGTATATTGTTATCCATCCACTACAACAAATCACGACCCACTTCTAGCACCCAGCGAAGCTGCATAGGGTCTCTTCGTCCCTTGCCAGCGCCTTCGCATCTGCACGAAGATTTCAAATTCACAGATTCCATATTAGAGACAGCCCGACAGTCGTTAAGCCACTCACGCAAGTGACGCCAATTAAACGTCAAGGAATTTCGCTACCTTAGGACAGTCAGAGTTACTGCCGCCGTTTACTTTCGCCTTTGGGCAGGCATCAGATAGTATACAGCCAGATAATATTCTACGTATAGAATATATTCAAGTGTTAAGCACTATCTTGTGTTTTGGTAAACAGTCGCTGTCGGCTACTTTCTGAGTCTACTTAGCCACCCATCCTCCGAAGTCACGGGTGCATTTTGCCGAGTTTCTTTAACATGGTTTATTCTATGGCCTGAGTATATGTACTAGTCTACCTGAGTTGGTTTGCAGTACGGTTGTAATATAAAATGAAGTTAAATAATAAAAAGTATATTATTTGTTTTGCTGAGGGGCCTCGCCCTGTTCGGGCTCGGCCCCAGCTATCTCGGCTGGGGCCGAGATCCTGAACGATAGGATTCGAACCTATGAGTGTTGAAGCCAAAGTTCAATGCCTTACCGCTTGGCGACGCCTCAATGAGGGCTCGCCCTGTTTGTCGAGCCCCGAGATAGCAGGGGGCGAGAACTTTGTTTAATATAATTTAAACCAGTTTAAAATTATAAACTGGACATGTCATAGGTGGGCTTCGGTGTTTTAGATTCCGTACATCTGTAAGCGGTGCACTGCTAGACCAGTGAGCTATTACGCTTTCCAAACACGATGGCTGCTTCCGGGCCTAAGTCCTAGTTTTCAACGCAGGCACTACCTTTTATATAAAAATGAAACTCGCGCACTACTCACCCGTGTGCTTAATCTTTTAAGCTCGCATGTATAAACCGCTGCCGGCGCTTGCAAGCTGAGCCAGCACCAAACTCTAATCTTTTTTATATAAAATTTTTACCGCATTCACTGATTAAAGAGCAAACCCTTAGACTTACGGCCATGATTCCATTTTTGGTTACTAATGTCAGCAGTATCAATTCTGGTTCTGTTTTCAGCTTTTGTTACCAGAACGTTCTGCTACCTATGACGTGTTTGTTATGTAAAAAGAATTTTACCCATTAGAAAAACATTTAAAACGTTTATTTAATAAAACTTAGTAAAAAGTTTAAAAAACTCAGAGGTGGAAGGATTCGAACCCTCGATCTCATGATTTGGAATCATGCGCTCTAACCAAACTAAGCCACACCTCTAAAGATTGTCCGGGCTCGGTCCCCTCTATCTCAAAAGAGACCGAGATCAAGAAAGTACGGTTTGTATAAGACTCAAAGTAACCATACCTCTTCAAAATACGTCTTGCCCCAAACCCCCTTGTAATTCGGCCTTTTCTGTGGGTAACGTAGTGGTTAGCGACCAGTAGTGCGTACTGGGGCAATAGCAAAAGCACCAAACAAAGCAACAGTTAGTACTAGGCTATTCAAAATAAGCAAATCAGCAAAGTATAGGTACAAAGCATGGCCCAAGGTACTGATGGACTCAGCACCTGTTAGACCGGTGATAATACCGCGTGGCCCCATAGATGGGGTAATTTGGAAAACACCATTAATAAAGAATACAAAGATACCTAAAGTACTCCAACCACGACTGTATGCTCGCAACTCAGTAGCTGGAATCTCCAGCAACATAATTACAAACAAGAACAATACAGCAAGGGCTCCAACGTATACAAGTAGATTTACAAGAGCTAAGAACTCAAAACCCAGCAACATTAGAATAAAGGAGGAATTAATAAACAACATGACAGAATACATCAAAGACATAAAAGGTGACTTAGTGTATCCAACGGCAATACTCAAAAGAGCACACAACAAAATAGCACAGTTCTCAAAAAACATAAAATATAATTAGATAACAAAAGGTTTAACTAGCATTACTGGGGCGAAAGCTAGGGCTACAGCGCATGCACTAGTTAGAGTGGTTTGGTTAGTAGTGCCAGGCATACTGGAAGGAGTATGAACAGGAGCAGTCCAGAATAGACGAATAACACGCAAGTAGTAAACCAAACTCAAAACAGTACAAAACAAAGCAGCAGCCAACAAACTGAAAGCTTGTACACTCATAGCGTGCCAGAAGATCCAAGCTTTTCCAAAGAAACCAGCAAATGGAGGCAATCCGGCCAAACTAACAGCACACAAAGCAAACAAGCGTTTATCAGTTAGGTTCCACAACAGCAACTGAGTAATAATATAAATACCCAAGTGCTGATATAGAGTGTGGAAACCAGCAGTCTCAACAGCTAGCAACATTAGACCAATCTCATTAATAGTACTGTAAGCAAACAGACTACGCAAAGCAGGCTGACCGTAAGCACCAATACTTCCAATTAGCATAGAGAACAAAATGAAAACGCCCACAGAAAAATCATGGTGCCAAGAAGAAGCCCAGAAGGTAAACAAACTCAATTTAGGTGCAGTGGACAAATACAATAGCAAGCTTTTTGGAATACTGCCATACAAATCTACACTCCACATGTGCATTGGAGCGACGCCCAACTTGAATAGCATGACCAGCAAAATCCAGAAAGTCTCTTGACCTACCATATCTAGGGAACCGGTGCGTTGGTACATTGCACTAAACCAAAACAAAGCCATACCTGATACCATGGCACTTAGCAGTAAAATTTCAAAGCAGCCTCTACACTAAAACTGGTGGACTTACCGCGTGCTAGTAGACCGCACAAAACGACAACACATAAGGTTTGAGCCTCCAAACAAACATAAAAAGAGACTAGATTACAAGAGTGCATCATATACAATTGACCGATATAGGCTAGAAGCAAGAAAAGCAAAGCCTCAAAGCTGTGGAAGCTTTGAAGCAACACAACGGTCAACAGACACAAGGCATAATCTTGTACCTCAAGTGGTGTTAGTGCGATTAGCCAGCATTGGCACAAGAAACGAATATGTGGCAAGTATACGTGGCCGTTTCGCAAAGATAACAAGCCAAACAAAATTAACAACAAAAGACCCAAGCAAAGGTCGAGCTCAATCATAGAATTCCAGAACATTTGATATTAAAATAAGATTAAAAAACTAATTAACGACTAGTGGTACGCAAGACTGGTACTTGACTGAATACGTGATTTGCCGGGGTAGCTGGCAAAACCCACTCTAGTGTAGTAGCAGTACGTGGTACAGTACGAGTAGCCTCTTGGAAAGTAGTAGCCAAGACAAACAAGCTAATTAAGCTAATGCTAGCACCAAAGCTACTTACGGCGTTCCAACCAGCGAAGCAATCGGCGTAATCAAACATACGACGTGGCATACCAGCTAGACCCAAGAAGTGCTGAGGGAAGAAGGTCAAGTTTACACCAATAAACAACAACCAGAAATGAACCATAGCACGACCCTCGTGATAACAATCCAGTGATCAAGTTACCCCAGTAATACAAACCGCCGAAAATACCAAATACGGCACCCATACTTAGTACATAGTGGAAGTGGGCAACGACATAGTAGGTATCGTGTACCAAAATGTCAACACCGGCGTTAGCCAATACAACACCAGTTACACCACCGACGGTAAACAAGCAGACGAAACCAACAGCAAACCACATTGGAGCAGTAAACCAAGTACGGCCAGAGTAGATAGTAGCCATCCAGCTAAAGATTTTCATACCGGTTGGTACTGCGATAATCATGGTAACACTAGTAAAGTAGGCAACGGTATCCAAATCCAAACCTACGGTAAACATGTGATGCAAGTGAACTATTTTTATCTAGCCCACGTGGACTCTATCTTTGTCTACTTAAATATCCAGGTTCAATCGGATTAAGTTCTTGATCTCATCAAGATGTTGAGACCAAGTACGATCAAGCACCAATTTAAAACACGGTTCCATCGAATAAATCGGACACGCTTGGAGGTTGTTTGGGGGACAAAGGTGCTAAAATAGCGCTGCAATAATTTACAATCTTTTACACTCATTACGGTAAGGCGATAAGCATTAGCAGATGCGGGAGATTGAAAAGAAGCCTCGCTCGGCTTTTTCTCCTCAATATAACCCATACCTAGAACAGAACGAATATGGTCAAAATCAAGCTTACTGGTTAGATTAGACTGATCCACGTACCAATAAACACGTACGCGACAGCCCAGTTTGCGTTTACGATCAGTAGTTACTTTAAAACCCAAACTACCGTCAGCATCTGTGAAACCGCACAACCAGGCATTATCAACCCAACGAAAGTACCGGAGCCTTTATAAGTAATGTTGGTTTTAAACCAACTATTATAATTCTCCAGCCACTCAGTAACAAAACGATCGTTAGTTTTACTTAGAATTAACTTACCGTTAAAGATCACAATTAAAGCTTTAATATTTAGTTTACTGGAAGCTGAGTAAGTATAATACCCATCAGCACCCAAGTAAACTCCACCAAAACCCAACCAATCCTTAATCAAATACAGGATTTTAGGGTCTTTTTGTCGAATGCGGAAAAACAAACGTTTAGCATTTCGATCGCAAGAAAAACTTCCGTCTCCCTCAGCAAACCCCACAAACCAATCCTCAAACCAAGAAGGATATTTATTATTAGTAGACATCTTGCGTATAGTCTCTGAGGAACTTACAATCCCGAAGGTTCCCACAAAGGAAAAAGTGCAATTTCCTGCTGATTGGTCGAATACCTCATCACAGGTATATCAAAAGACATTTTAACGTTTACAATATCAGATAAATCATAAACGTAGTCTAATGCATAAAGACGTCCCAGCATATAGCAAGATTTGATTACCTGCTCCTCACGAAGCAGGAGGCCCATCATTACAAAAGCCCATACAATGAAACCCAACAAGCTAATGGCGCCCATAGCGCAAATCATACCAGTCAAACCAAATACTGGTTTTTGACTGAAGAAACTAATGATATGGCTAACAATTCCAAAAGCTGGCAAGATCAAAATGTAGACCTCAGGGTGACCAAAGAACCAGAACAAGTGCTGATACAAAATCAAGTCACCAGACTCACAGAAGTAGGCAGTGTTGATGTTACGGTCAGTCAACAGCATTACCAAAGCAGCAGCCAAAACAGGCATAGCCAAAATAGCCAAAATTGCAGTTAGGGTAATTGCCCAAACAAACAATGGAATGTGCAACAATTTCATACCTGGGGCGCGCAAACCAGCTACGGTTACCAACATATTTACAGCTCCCAAGATAGAACTCAAACCATTCAAGTGCAAACTCAAAATAGCCAAGTCTACGCTAGAACCACTGTGTTGTACGCTTAGTGGTGGATAAGCGGTCCATCCAGTACCTGGACCTTGCTCTACCAAAGTAGATAGTAGTAGCATAGCCAAAGCAGGTGGGTTCAACCAGAAACTAATATTGTTTAGGCGTGGGAAGGCCATATCTGGGGCACCAATCAAAATTGGCAAAAGCCAGTTACCAAATCCGCCAAACAAAGCTGGCATTACCATGAACAACAACATGATAATACCGTGACCAGTAATAATTACATTATACAATTGGCCGTTTCCGTCCAACAAGCCACGTCCTGGCAAAGCCAACTCGTAACGAATCAACATACTCAAGCTAGTACCAATCAAGCCACTTACGAAAGCAAGAATCAAGTACAGCAATCCAATATCTTTATGTGAGGTTGTATAAAGCCAACGATACATTAAATATTAAAAATATAGTACATTTGTTAATCAAGTGCGCCTTGTTTAAATATCCAGTATCTCCGCCCTTAGAAATTACTGGGGCTTGACCCTACTGGTCGCGGCCTCCAGCAAGCTGGGCCTCGAAGAAACCAACCAATGGTTGGCAAATCAACAAGTAGAAGAACAAGTAAGCAGTGCAGCACTGACCCATGAAAGAAGTAATTGGGGTAATCTCCTGACCACCCAACCAAGTAAGCAATAGTACATCAGCCAAGAAAGTCCAATAGAACCACTCGGTAATAATGCGGAATTTTCCGCCACCCAAACCAATAAATGGCATAGCAAACAAAGAAGCAAATACTAGGCCAATAGCTAGGACACCCATAGCTTTGTTTGGAATAGAGCGCAAAATGGCGTAAACCCACAAGAAGTACCACTCTGGGACAATGTGCTGTGGGGTAGAGTAAGGATTAGCTGGAATCAGATTATCTGGGTGGCCTAGCAAATCAGGATAGAAGAAGACCAAGATACTGAAGACTAGAGCCAAGAACAAAGCACCAAGCATATCTTTAGCACCAAAATAAGTACCAAAAGCCAAAGTGCTGCTTTGACTGTTAATACCCAATGGGTTAGTGCTACCATATTGATGCAAAGCGGCAATGTGGAATACGCTTAGACCAGCCAACACAAAAGGCAAGGTATAGTGGAAACTATAAAAGCGATTTAGGGTAGGGTTGTCTACGCTAAAACCGCCCACAACCAGTACATAATATGTTTTCCAACTACTGGAATGGCAGTAGCCAAACTAGTAATTACAGTAGCGCCCCAGAATGACATTTGACCCCATGGAAGTACGTAACCAATAAAAGCAGTAATAATCATTACTAGCAAAATAACGACTCCAGTAATCCAGACCATCTCACGAGGCTGAGCACCACTTCCGTAATACATTCCACGCAAAATATGCAAGTAGACTACAATAAAGAAAAGACTTGCACCATTAGCATGAGCGTAACGCAAAATCATACCAGATGGTACATCAGTCATCAAATGTTGTACGCTAGCAAAGGCGTAATCAACGTGACCAACATAATGCATAGCTAGTAGAATACCAGTTAGCATCTGACTAACTAGCATCAAGCCGGCCAAGAACCACCGTTCCATGCATAGTTTAGATTCATGGGAGTAGGATAAGCTACAAGGTGATCATTCATAACACTTAGCAATTGAATTTTATTATGACAACGCATTAGATATAAAACTAACAGGTAGAGATGAGGGCCGAGATCTAAATTAGTGCTGCCTGTTAGATTGTTTAACCTTCCATTAGGAAGGTTGGTCTTGGACTTTGTCCGATCATTAGGAAGGAGACGAGATCAAAGTATTAAATATTGTTTTGAGGGGGTCTTTTTTTCTCCCCATTAGAATGTTACATATTTGTCTCTAAAATAAAATAATAATTTAATATCTAATGTATTTGTTGTCAGTATTCTTTCCTTTGTTGGGTGGTTTAATTAATACTACTCCGATTGCCCGATTTTTAGGTCACCGCGGTGGTAGTATTCTTGCCATTACTTGCATGGTTGTTGCATTTATTTCTAGTTGTGTAATTTACTATGAGGTTGTTTTATGGGCTGTGCTGTTAGTATGGATGTATTTGGTACTTGGTTTTCTGTTGGTTCTTTTGGAGCTGGTTGGACTTTGCAGTTCGACATTTTGACTGCAAACATGTTATTTACTGTAACTGGTGTTAGTATGGCAGTACACATGTACGCTTGTGATTACATGCGCCAAGACCCCCACTTGAATTTATTTTTGGGTTATTTGAGCTTTTTTACCGGATTTATGTGCGTTTTAGTAGCCGCTGATAACTTGCTAGTTATGCTAGTTGGATGGGAGGGTAAAATAAACTATTGCCCTAATGATAATTATTTGACTCAAAGCGTGCTTATAAATAAACGATTCTTTTTTACTAAACGTATTCCCGCTGTAAAACGCCATGGGTTACATACAAGTCTTTTTAAGCAAATTTTACTGGGTTTTATGCTTGGTGACGGATGGCTTGAGAAGCATGGCCAGGGCGTTCGCCTTGGCATTTCTTTAACTGAGCGTTTTACTGATGTTGCAAAGTGGTATCTGCTTCTCTTGTATGGTTTAGGCTATACTGATCGCCTAGAGCTAGGAAGCCAGCTTAAACGCAAAAAGGCGAATGCCGCCCCCTACTATCAACTACGAACTTTTTCTTTTGAGAGCTTTATGCCATTCTACAACTTGTGGTATAAATCAGACATCTCAAATAGCACTAAATTTATAAAAATTTTACCCTGCTATGAGTATTTATTCGAGTTGTTAACCCCTCTTGCCTTAGCTATCTGGGTCATGGGGACGGTAGTGGTATGCGCCACGGAAGTTTTAAACTCTGCTCTCATTCTTTTTCCAAGGATGAGAACTTGGTACTTTGTAAACTTTTGTTTGACTTGTACGGTATCAAAACCAGCGTTTTACGTGATAAGAACAATACCTTCTACATTTATGTTTGGAAACGTTCTACCCCGGTTTTATACGCTTTAGTGAAGCCTTACTTGCTACCTTCCTGCGAGTATAAGTTTCGCTTTGTAAACTAATTATCAAGTCTCACCTATAATCTACTCTTGGAACAAACATTACCACACTTGTGTGGGTGGAATGAGTAGAGTTGACGTAAGTACACCTTTTGAAGGCCGAGAGGGCTGAGCCCACTCGGTCCCCACTATGCATTGGCTTTTGCCAATCATTGGTCTACTTACTCTCAGATTGGTGTGTGACCCCGACGGGGTGTCACATTAATAACAACGGTTATTAAAGGCAATGTCGGCGAAAACGGTTAAAATAAACTTTTCGTTTACAAGACCGTCAGTTGTTTAATGTTCAATTGCTACTGACTGGGTCGCCGATGGGTCCCTGCGACGGGGCTTAATGTACAGTCGAGGCTTTTGATTAGGTTTTCCAAATCAAAAGCTTGATTGGTGTTGCTCTTATCTATTGATTGGCTACTGGAGCCATCGACTATCTGCCGTAAAAAGCGCTCAAAAAGCAATCTTGGTTAACCGTATCAGTGACGGTCTATTAATGTGGGGTATCCTATGGGTATGGTACCATCTAGGCAGTCTAGAGTATGACTTGCTAAATGTTTACTCTGCCAGTGGCTTTGTCGGTTTATCTATCTTGATTGGTGCCATGGGAAAATCCGCCCAAATTCTTTTCCACGTTTGGCTAGCTGATGCCATGGAGGGACCAACTCCAGTATCTGCTTTGATTCACGCTGCCACCCTAGTAACTGCCGGTGTCTATCTACTAGTACGCTTGCATATTCACGACGAGATGTTTGTTATTATCGTAGGTAGCTTGACTGCTTTTATGGCCGGTGTATTTGGTGCCACTCAAAGTGATCTAAAACGTGTTATTGCTTATAGTACTTGCAGCCAATTGGGTTACATGATGGTAAGCCTAGGTTTGGGCGAGACTGGTGGAGAGGCTAGTATGGGCCACTTGATGACTCACGCCTCTTTTAAAGCTGCTCTATTTTTGGCTGCTGGTATGGTTATTAGCGGTAATGGCGGTAATCAGCACATTGCTCGTTATGGTGGAAGTGCCCATAGCTCCATGTTCTGCATGCTGACTCTAATGGTTGCTTCTTTGAGCCTAATCGGTTTTCAGAGTTGAGCGGTTTCTATTCTAAAGAGACTATCTTGAACTTGGCTGTAATCTGTGCCGACCCTGTTGCTGACGTTGCTCACACTTTGCTACTATTAACTGCCTTGCTAACTAGTGCTTATACCACCAAATTGTTCTACCAATGCTTTATCGTCGACTTCTCTGGTTCTAGTGTAACTCCAGTACGCACCGTGTTGCCTATTTTGGCTATGTGCATTCTGCTATTGGATATTATGCTTAAAGTCTGGGTTGGTACCAATCTACTATCTGGTATGTTGTTCTTCATTCCATGGGGCGTTAAAACCTTGCCTTTTGGATTAATGCTAGCTGGTATTTTTACAGCTACCGCTGCTGTTGGTTCTCAGCGCTTTACCTTAATCCGTTTCTGTGGTTCTCGCTGGGGTTTTGATCAATTGTTTGCACGTAGCCCTGTAAATCAATTTTGGACTGGGGTCGCGTAACTTGGATGGTAGGCGATCGCGGTTTATTGAGCGTAGGTGACTTGCGTTCTCATTAATAACGGTCTTAAAGACTTTTTTTTATAAAACATGTTTATTACTCTATTTCTTTTGGCTTTCGCCGTTAGTCTTTGTTTTATTCCAGAGCGCCAAGCTTATCTTGTACGTGTCTGGGCTTTTGTAGCTACTATTCTACCTCTTTGGGTTGTAACTTGGATGTGGTGGAAATATGATGCTAGTGGACATGGTCTACAAATGTTGATTATCCTAGGTCGTAGCCATCTAGCCTTTGGAATTGATGGTGTTGCCTTGAGTCTAATGTTACTAACTACCGCCCTATTCCCAATCTGTATGATGCTTCTACGTACTGTTGCTGGTTTTATGACCTTTGTATTGTTGGAGGTTTTGGTCCTGGGTGCTTTGTGTGTTCTAGACTTGCTGGGATTCTATATTTTGTTTGAGGCTAGCCTAATTTTGCTTTTCCTGCTAATTGGTCGTGCTCCATACGGTAGCCTAGAGGCTGCTTATAAAATCGTATTGTACACAATGGCTGGTTCCTTGGTTTTGCTACCAACTTTGTTTATGATCTATTCAGAGTGTGGCACTACTAACGTTTTGTATATGACTTGTGCAAGTAACCACCAAACTGTACTGGGGTGGGGTTTGCTGGCTGTACTAGCTGTCAAAATTCCATTGATGCCGGTACATCTATGGTTGCCAGAGGCTCACGTAGCCGCACCAACTGCTGGTAGTGTACTACTAGCCGGTGTTCTACTAAAATTGGGAGGTATTGGTTTCCTACGTTTTATGCTACCTGTTGTCCCTGAGTTCTGCGTTTTAGTATTCCCGTTGATTTCAACTTTGTGCCTTGTCTCTTTCTTGTTTAGTACCTTAAGCACTCTTCGCCAAATCGACCTAAAGAAAATTGTAGCTTACTCTAGTATCGCACACATGTCTATGGTGACCCTAGCCATTTTCAGTCAAAGCGAGTTCTCTGCCTATAGCTCTAGTTTCTTGATGATTGCTCACGGCCTAGTTTCTCCTGCATTGTTTTTGATTGTAGGAATTCTATACGACCGCGCTCACACCAAATTTATTTTGTACTTTAGTGGACTGGGCGCCAGTATGCCTATTGGAAGCACCCTGTTCTTCTTGTTTACTTTGGGTAACCTTGCATTCCCTCTTTTCCCAAACTTTATTGCAGAGATGTTGTGTCTTGTCTCTATGTTTGCCGTTCACGAGTTGCTAGCTTACGTTTTCTGTGTTTGCCAAGTTCTAGGTGCCGCTTATGGATTCTGGGCCTTTAACCGTGTTGTACACGGAGTTGCTCGAGCCCAGCCGATGTAACCGTACTGAGTTACACACTGTCCTACCTTTGCTAATTGGTACTGTATGGCTAGGTGTAAAACCAATGGCTTAATTTTATTTTATTATTGTTATATAAAAGAAACAATGAATAGAGGGAAGCCTAACCCCTGGATTTTGGCTCTCCTGGTCTTTCTTATTTTAAACCACGTTATATTTTATTATATAAGACAAACATTGGTTTTCTAATGGGAAAGTATATTTTTGTTTTATATCAATTTTATAAATACAAATAAATATATAACTTTTTTAAAACCAATTTTAATCTAATCTAATGGGTAAACATTTAATATAACAGGTAATCCCGATCATCGGACAAAAGCTACGCTAGGGATAACAGGCTAATACGCCCTTAGAGTACCCATCGATGGGCGTGTTTGGCACCTCGATGTTGGATCATCGCGTCCTGTGGCTGAAGGAGGTCATAAGGGTTGGACTGTTCGTCCATTAAAGCGGTACGTGATCTGAGTTCAGAACGTCGTGAGACAGTTCGGTTTCTATCTTTGTTAGCGTTTGGCAGAAACACAAGCATTGTATGCTAAAACGTAAGCCAAAGCAAGACCAGCCGCCGGCAGCTGTGCGAAAGGACCAGACTGCTATGAACCTCTGGTGCACTAGTTGTCTGTATAACGGCATAGCTAGATAGCTAAGTTCAACAAGGCTTTATTGCTTTTATTTAATCAAAACGAATGAACCTGGCGCACTCGCTTGGGAACTTTTATATTTTTAGTTTGAGAACCCCGGCCAAGCACGTGCCAGCAGCCGCGGTAAAACGTGCGGGGTCAGCTTAAAGCGTCTTGACTAGGCAAAAGAGCGTCTGAGCGTAGTGGTGAATATCGTAAACGTAGGGTATTACTCGGGTATCGGTCAAATGATAATATACCGGGTGGAAAGCCGAAGGCGAAGGCCCCTACTTGGCGATCACTGAAGTTTCAACGCGGAAGTTTGGGTAGCGAACCGGATTAGAGACCCGCAGTAGTCCCTCCCGTCAATACATTATGGCAATAACCATAACGCCTGGTGATACGGTGGCAACACTTTAAATCAAAGCAATTGGCAGTTATAGAGATGCGCGGTGGAACGTGCTGTTTAATTGGATGATACGCCAAGAATCTTACCACTTTTTATATATCAAAGATCTCGGTCCCAAAATACAGGGGCTGAGATTGAAGGGGCAGGGCCTCATCGAAGACACGTAGCTTAGTGGCCTAAAGCACTGGTCTCATAAGCCAGCCATCGCAAGTTCGAATCTCGCCGTGTCTATTTTTATATTTTATGCCGGTAGCGAAAGCAAATGGCAATGTATCGAATACACACAATCAGACATCTGGTGCGAAGATCTGATGTCCAAGGAGAACAGTCAGAGGTGGGGCTAAGGTTCCAAAGTATTATTACATAACAATAGGCGTCGCATGGTTGGAACGTTCGCGCTTAGGTATGAGAAATTCTTGTACCCTAGCCACGTTAGTCTGAACGATCACTACAAATCATCATGGCCCGTGTAAAGTGGGCGACTAGGCGCGTTACATTGGACTAAGACAAAATGATACAAAAAAGTCCGAATTTTTGGATTGTGCTTGCATTAAGGGAGACCCGGTTTTTAGAACCGGTTCATTTGCACCAAATGCCACGCTGAAAATGCTCACATGAAAAAGGAATCGCGAGTAATCGTAGATCATCTACGCTACGGTGAAGGTAAACTCTATAGTGTACACATTGCCCGTCACCGCGTGCGATAGTATTGTACACGAAGAAACTTCGGCCACACGATTGTTACAGCCGAGGAACGAATGCGTGATACTAGAGCGCGCGAAAGTCGTAACAAGGTTGGGGTTGTGGAAGCAGCTCCAGAGTCAATTTTATATTTAAAGGGCAAGTGACTGATAGTGCACAGAGTACAGTGATGGAACCAATGAAACTGGTAAAAAATTTTGAATAAAAAAGGCGGCATCCATTTTTAAATAGGTATGATCGCACAGAAACAATCCAGGGGATTTGTATGCACTGCCCTCTAATTTCGTATTATACCAACATCTCGGCCCTTCCTAATGGGAGGGGGCCTCTTTTATTAGATAATCAGCAATACTTTTGCGTACCTTTTGCAGTATGGGTCAGCGAGTCAATTTACATGAGTTAAGCCTTGCGCTTACTGAGATTTTTATATAAAAAAATAAACAGGACGAGGCTCTCTTCCCACTCCGTGGGAGCGGGCCGCACTAGGGGGATTGGGATACCAACCCTCCTTGGATCAAAGTTCGTTTGATGCCAAGCGGGGCCTCTATCAAGCTTTGCTTGATAGAGGCTTCATGGAGCTCTCTTTCATTTTTACATATAAAGCCATAAAATGGTGAACCCCTTCATACGTCTAAAATATACTTGTTTGGTTTAATAAACCTCACGTTGTCTTTTTATTATTATACCCTTTCCCCCTTTTTACTAATGGAGGTTTTTAGGTGGATACCCTTTTTACAAAATTTCTTTTTTCTCCTCTTACCCTAAACATATTGAGCATTCGTATTCCATTTAACTACTCTAACTTCTACTTTTCTAAATTAAAATAAGATTTTAATTATAGGTAAAACAGTCCTGTCTCTTTCCCCTGTCACTTACATTATAATCTTGATCTCGGCCCCACGAGATGAAGTCATTTTAAATATAAACTTTTGCACTTTCTGTTTTCACCCTAAGACCCTAACGGCACTTTTGGTGTAACGACCCAAAATAAGGGCAAATTAGAATCATTTTACTCTATTCAACCTAAGATCATCACTTTAGGCCGTTTTTCCTCCTTTACCTCGTTTTTACCTTTTTTATTTTCTTTATTCCTTCCCAACCAAATATAGGCTTCTTAAACGGTTTTCGATTAAAAACAACGCGGTTTATCGTTACCCGCGCCTCGTACTCAAAAATTAGCGGGTTTTACTTACCTAAAACAAAGTTTTAATAGAGGACTTTTTCCACTATAGCACTCTAAAACGCGTTTTTTATCTTTTTGCACCAATTTAGGCATTTTGCTCCCCTTTTTACACTTAACGCTACTAGGAATGAAGCGGACCTCGCGAATTCCAGCCTAAGAAACATCTGCGGCCCCTGCCGGCAGGACCACCTTTGTGGTCAACAACGACGGCAGCATATCCACCTTCCCGCCCGCCCTAGCAGCAGCGGCTCTGGCGGTGCGGCTGGCAGTGCGGCTGGCAGCGGTGGCACGGCCCGCGTGCTGCTGGAGTACTACTTCTTCAGCACCAGTGTCGACGGCGGTGCCGGCAGCGGCGGCGTGCGGGACGTGCTGCGGCAGGCGGGGGTGGTGGACGTGGACGGGGTGCTGGCGGACGTGACGGGGCAGGTGGGGCTGGGGGTCGGGGAGGAGGGCCGGAGAGAGCTGTAGGGCGGGGCGGGTGGGGGAAGCCGGGGGCTGGGCGGTTTGGGCAAGGCGTGGCGTTCACGGCGGCCCGCCGCGGTAGGAGGCCAAGTCGTCACGCAACGGCCGCCAATACAAGACAAAGCCTGCGTTCCCTCACCAGTTTGACTGCGTCACCTCACTGACTCCGCACGCGCCCCGCCTCTCCCCCCACCCACCCCAGGTGGACTCCATCATCGCCTTCCTCACCTCCCGCTTCATCCCCCGCGCCAGGCTGCAGGCCGTCTTGGACGCCATCACGGCCTTCGTCCGCAGCATCACGGAGCAGGTGCGTCGGGCGCGGGGGCATGCCTGTGGTGCCTGTGGTGCCGGCCGCAAACTGCCATCGTCGCTGATCAGTTGGCACCGGTGGCACCGGTGGTGGATTTGGCCGCGCCCAAACTGCCTCATCGAGCTGCGCCACGCCAATCCTCCAGCCAGCACTGGGTGTACGGCTGACACACAACACCGTCACCCCGCCGTGCCCACCATTGAAGTTGCGATGCACCCGCCCTTCTCCCTTGACCTAACCCTTCTACAGCCCCTTTGACCCTGGGCCCTTACCCTGGCCCTGGCCTTACCATGGCCTTGCTCACAACAGGCAGGCACCCCATCCCTGGCTCCCCTGCGGGTGGACGCCCTCCTGGCCCTTGCGTCCGCCTCCGTGGTGCGGCCGCTGTACGCAGCGCTCAAGGCCGTGCCGTGCTGCCACGTGGCTGGCTGGGTGGCGGCCTGGGGTGGCGCTGACGGCTGGCGGCTGGCAGCTGCTGCTGGGCGGCGCACAGGCGGCCATGGCGCTGCTGGGGCGGCTGGACGGGCTGCCGGGGAGCAGCTGCTGCGCCTGCCGCCGCTGCTGCTGGCACGGCTGGAGGGGCAGGTGGGGGAGGGCTATGGGGCAAGGGAGAGGAGGAGGTGGAACAGTGCATGGGATGGGGCAGGCTTGTGACTCGGAGCCGACTGGCGCCGAGTAGGCAGGGTAACAGGAGGTGGGTGCCATACTGTTTCGTACTTTTGCACCAGTCAGTAAATGGCAGGCGCATGATGGGTAGTGCACAGGTGGTGGGATGGGCGAGGCAACCGGCCCGCGGCTTCCGGCGTGGCGTCGAGCTGTGCGTCCTCCGAATCTGCTTGGTGCACCCTACGCCCATGCTCCCGGCCACCCCATACCGTGCTGCCGCTGGCCCGCAGGTGCACCCGGAGGGCAACTCCACCACCAGCCGGCCGCCGTCGGGTCGCCCAAGCCGTACCAGCCGTACACCCAGCCAGCCCGCCGCCGCGCCAGGCAGGCCATGGTCGCAACGGACAGCCGCCACCCGCGTACGGCGGGTACCAGCCGTACGGGCGCGTACGAGCTGCAGACGACCTACGCGCCCGTGCAGCCATTCGTCAGCGGCCCAACGTACGCGTACGGAGACCCGTACGGGCAGCCGCGATACCATGACCCGCTGCCTTGCTAGCAGGATGCAAGGGCCGCAAGCGGCGCCAACGAACGTGTCTTATGTGTGCGGAGGCGTTCCGACCTGGATGCAGCCACGGGGTGTTTGGTGAGCGGTGTGTGCATGTGGGGCGTGCGGTCTGGGGCAGCGGCTTGCTATGCAGGCGACGGCACAACCCTTCATAGCATGGCGGTGCGAAAGCGCCCATCCCTTGCTTTTATGGTATTCATGAATGTTGTATTGGCGTGCCGGACCGGAGACAGCGATCTTGCATTCATGGGTTAGGATACTATTCTGTTGTAATGACGGAAGTGGACGTCTGAGTGTAGGCTTTCCGTGTTAAGGCGTTGCTGACAGTGAATTGAGTGCATAGCAGCTGCGACTGTGCGTGGGCGCATGGCATCATCTGCAGGCTGTGGGCATGGGTGACAGCGCCAAAGGCATGTTTGGTTTGGCGCAGAAGGGCGAGTTGTCTGTGCTGCTCGTGCACTGTTTCCCCTTGCAGCTCGGACTGGCGCTGCAATAGGCGTTCGATGTGCAATGCTGCACCGTGGGCAGCTCGTTATTACTGCGGCGGAGAAGGCGTGTGCAGGCATACAACACATGAGCTACGTAGTTATGGTATTGATGGCCTGGTGTGATGGGGCTCGTTTCGTGGTGCTCACAGAGTGCGGACGCAGGGTGCGTCGTGTCTGTTGGGAGTAGGTCACCAGGTAGCGATGACGGCGTTTAGGTGTCCCACGAAGTCCTATGGCTCCTGGGATGACGGTACGGTGCTGGCGCCTGTAGTATTTAGAGCGCTGCGGACATGACGGCTCCCTTGGCCCGGAGATGCAGTGCAGGAGGGCCTGGGGGGGCGCATGTGACCTGAAGACTGGACTGGCTGACATGCTGTTCCTGGACAGCCGAGGGAGTGCCAAACGACCGTAGCCAACGTCCACCGGCAAATCCGTTCAGGATCACTTATGACGGCATGCTGAGCCCGGCTGCGTAACAGCAGCAGTTCAGACCTGCTTACCCACTAATGTTAAAGACTACCGGTCTACCGTACGAACATGCTCCTGCACACGAGCATGCCTCTAGTACAGGCCAGGTAGTAACAATTCCCCAGCAAGGAACCCGAGAGGCCACGGAGCACCGACTCAGGCCTGCAGCAGATGAGACAGCGTCAGCGCCGGTACCTGCTCAACGGATACCGTAACAGCGTACGCTCGTAAAGCTTCATCAGCGACCCGGTTCACCTGGCTACTATTTGCAAACGCAACGCCCAGGCATCCAGCACAAGATCAAGCGCAGGCGGCTCATGCCAGCGCTTCTCCGCTCCCCTGGTGCCACGTGCCTCCTGGCCACCAACTCCTGACTCCATCCCAAGCGGATGATTTGAATAAGCCGCTCGTCATTCATGCCCTACCGCTGCACCTGGTCAGGTCTCTGGTGTCCCTGTTCCTTTCACACCCTGCCCTGCTCCTGCCCTGCCCCTGTTCCCCGCCCACCAGCCGCCTGATGTGCGCGCCAGCGCTCATGCACCAGCCGCGCCCCCGCTCGTTGAGGTGGACGGCATCTGGCGTCAGCACCACGCTGCCGCACCAGTCGCTCATCCGGTCGTACGACACGGAACACGAACCGCAGCACCATGCACCACAGGATGGACAGCGCCAGGCGCACCGCCGAGTTGGGCGGCGGCGCGAGCGGCACGCGCCTCCCCTGCCCACCAGGCCGCCCTTCCCTGCCCCTTCCACCCCTGCTCCTTTGCCTGCACCGCTGCCCAATGCACCAGCCCCGGTCCCGTCTGCTTCCCCATCCGCCTCCATGACCGTTGGTGGCCCTTGCTGCCCCCGTCCTGCGCTCACCCTGCTTCGCCCCTGCCTGCTGCCGCCTCCTGCTTTGCCGCCTCCCTGCTGCTGCTGTTCCCAGCCCTCCCCCCAGGAAGTGCCTCCGCACCGCCTCCTGGCACGCCCGTTGAGGTCCAGCAGGCTCACGTCCAGCACGCCCCCGCCGCCCGGCGCCACCCAGGCGGGGTGGTGTCGCAGCATGGCGTGCAGCGCCTCGTTGAAGGCGTCACGTTGAGCCGCAGCAGGTGGCGCCGGCAAGCTGCTCGCCCAGCGGCGGCAGCGTCAGCAGCAGCAGGAGACGCCGGCTGGTCACTGGCGCTGGTGCTGGTGTTCGTGTTGGGCGGTGCCCTGTCGCTGTTGGTCGGGGTGGTGGCTGTCGAGCCTTTGCCAGAGGCTTGGCGTTGTGCCCCGGTGGTGCGCTTGCTCTGGCCCTGTCCACCTTTGTGCGGGACCTGTGTCTGCTTTTGCGGCGGATCCTGCTCCTGCTGCTGCCGCCCTCGCTCTTCCTCCGCCTCCAGCTGCGCCAGCGCAAATGCCTCCAGCCGCATCAGCAGCGTCTCGATGTGGCCGATGGACTCAACACGCAAGGGGTCCTCCAGCCTCCATATGTGTCGGTAGAAGGACCTGTGCAGTGCAATATCACCACCGGCACCGGGCTTAGCATGAATCTTAGCCTGAACCGGAACCGAAACCATTGCCAAATGCAGTACATGGCACGGGCACTTGTGTTCGCTGTGTGTGACCCTCCAGCCGCTGTTGCGCCACCACCGCGACATCTCTGCCGCGCCGTTGCCACTCACAGCTGCACAGTGCATGCCCGTGTCAAGCTCGAACCATGACGACATCCCGACCAGTCGTACCCTACCACCCGCCACACCGTCCAGGGCCTGCGCTCGCGGAACGAGCAGCAGCAGCGGCACCTGCCTCCTCCCCACCCCCTCCGAACAGGCTGCTGTGGGTCTCCGCCAGCACGTCGTTGGTGCCCACCAGCAGCGTCACGGCGGCCAAGGGGGGCGGGAGGGTTGGTGCAACACCTGCCCTGCCCCGGCCCCGGCCCCCGGCCCCCGTGGCAGTGTCCGATGGCGCAGCAGCCGGAGCCCCAGGACGGCCAGGCAGCGCCATCAGGTCCCCCCAGCCGCTCAAGCACCTTACTGGCGATGGAGCCATTTGCATGGAAGGGAGGGGTGTAAGGGAATGGGAGGAACGGGCAGGTGGGTGGTGTCGTTCACGGCAGGGCTTGGGGATAGGCTCCTGTGAGCTGCGCGTATCCTGGCGAGGCTGCAGGGTGTGCAGTGGGCATGGCATGGCAGAGGTGGTGACTGCTCAAACTAACTCGCTGCAATCCAGTTCGACACGATCAACGAGTTGGTTGGGCTTCGGCAACGTCCCTGCAGCTTGCGTGGCACCCTAAGAACCCAGCGCAGCCCTACCTCCGCAACAAAGCGCAACTGCGGAACTCCTTCGCCAGGCTGGCCACAGTTCCCTCCATACACACCCTCCGTGTGGCTGTCGCCTGGCACAGGACAACGGGTCGCTGGTCTGCCATCGCAACACCTGTCGTTGTTGCCGTGCGAGCCAAACCTGGATGGGAGCTACTTTTACGTTTGAGATGAAGTTTTCTGCATTGTCGTATATGTCTTTGCAAGCGGGCTGGCGTCGATGCAGCGCGTGGCTCCAGAACGAGTATGGCTTTGGTTGGAACGACGTCTCCAGGTTCATTCATGTACTGCTCAAAATATGGCTGTCACTGATACGTCTCCTCGTAAGAGAAGCGTAAAGCACTTGCTGGATGCTAGGCGGTGTCTTGGTAGCAAGCCGGGGACCATCGTGCTTGCTCAAAGTGCCCCTGATCGCGGCAGGCACGTCCTTGTGTACAATAAACACGCTGCGGCATCCTGTCTATTAGCGTGAAATTTGCCTGTGCTTCTGGCCCATGTCAGCCCCATGGGTCATTCCGGCCAACGTGACGTCAGACGACACCGGCGATGGTGTTCATAGGTGTTGCAGCTACTCTCAAGCCCTGTTACACAATATCGTTGAGCTCCACATTTTACAAAATGGCTAGCACTAGCGAGTCACAGACCCGGCCAGCCAATACGCGGCATCCCGAAACGGACACGCCGTGTCCCAGGCCGTTGCGCGCTCAGCAGCAGCAGCTGGCGGCAAAGCAGCAAACCCTTGCTTCCAGACGACAGCTCAGAGGCAACTCCCGAGCCGCTGGCCCCCACTACGCCCCCGCCCAGCGGCTCGTCCGGATCCCCTGCGGATGACGAGCCTGGCACCCCCTCTGCCGCTGCTGCCGCGGTGGCCTCCCTGTCCTGCCCCATCTGCTGCGACGTGCTGCTGGCGCCGGTGGTGACCCCCTGCGGCCACGCCTACTGCCTGGGCTGCTTCGAGGTGGGCCGGGGTGCACCGGTGCCCAGCGGGTTGGATTCCATTGAGCGGTACCCTTGCCGGTAACAGCAGCCGTCATGCGAGCTGCACCTACCCTGCCCGCACGTGTGGCGTACGGTATTGGTACCAAACACTGCACCGCACTTTTGGCCTTTTGAGCGCAAGCGAGACCCGTGTGCGCTCCGCACCAGCAGGTACAGGGCGGTGTGCATTGCCCCCATGGCACACAAGGTGGTGGGGACAGCACCGCCATCGCCCACGCCCGTCTACCCATCGGCAGCCATGTTGTCAGTGACGCCATGCCTTCCTTGCCGCGTCCCCATGCTCCTGCGTGCGCCCACAGGCCTGGCGCAATCACGCCGGAGGCTCCTGGCCCCACACTGCACCAGGGCCTTCGCGGCGCCCGTGCTGTGCCCGTGTGCCGCCGCGCGCTGCGGCCTCACCTGCCTCCGCGCGCCGCCCGCTGGCGCCCTGCGCCGCGGCCGACGCCGTGGCCGCGCGCTGTGCCCCAGCAGTTGCGGGAGCGTCAGCAGCGCGCACAGCTGGACGCGGCGTCTTCATCGCCCTCCACCCACGGCGAGGGTAGCACTTCATCGGGTGGCTTGCAGCAGGGCGGGGCGCCGCGGCGTGACTGGGTGGACGGGGGCAGGGGAGCAGGAGGCGGGTTGCCGGGTGGGCGTTGGTGGCGGCGGTTGCAGCGGTGGGTGGTTGGCCGTTGGCGGACGGTGTTGAGCAAGTGAGCAGCTGCCTCCCCTTGAGGCGGTGCTGGGGTGTGTGCTGCTGGGCACGCAGCGCCGCGTGGACCTTCATCCTGCTGCAGGGGGTGCGGGGGGCGCGGAGGAGGGTTTGGGGCTTCCTTAGCAGTGGCGCCTGCCGCGGAGGGCGGCAGCAGGGCAGGGCAGGAGCTGCGTGGACGGGCCGTCGTGGTGGGCGTCAGCCCATGGCCGCCCACTGCACCGAGCGGCGGCCATCTGCAGATGCAGCTGACCTTGCTGCGAGTGTGGTGGAGGGCGGCGTGTGGCCTGGGGCACGATCACGCTGCGTTTTGGCGCACACGCGAGGCAACGTCGCGGCAGGGACAGCAGCGGGGGCTGGGGAGCTGGCGGCAGCTGCTGGAGCTGCCCGGCCGCCTTGTGGCCGCACGGGCCCATGGGTCGGCGGGGCGATGCCGCCCGCAGGCAAAGGCGGGGCTGCGGGGGCTGGCAGGCAGGGGTGGCGGGCGCCGGGTGGCGGGCGGACAGGCGGTGGGCCGAGCGGGTGGCGGGGGGGAGCCATGCGGCGGGGATGGAGCTCAGCCATGCGGCGGCGGCGATGGGTGCAGGGGAAGGGACCGGGTGGGCTGCGCGGCATGGGGAGTGAAAGGTCCAGGGGTGTGCATGTGGACACAACCATGTTGTAAACGTTCGACAGTCTTCCTTGCGGCATTTGTAATGGCGTTCGGGTGTTGGCCAAAGGACGTGAGGGCATGTGTGAGCACGCATGGCCGCAGCTCCGGGCCTTCCGACCACGCGGCCTTGGGTTGCATGTGTGCCATCACGAGCCGTTCCTTGCACAGCAAATCACGCGTCCCTGGGAGCATGCCGCTGAGCAGTTGGGAGCATGCCGCTGAGCAGTTGGGAGCATGCCGCTGAGCAGTTGGGAGCATGCCGCTGAGCAGTTGGGAGCATGCCGCTGAGCAGTTGGGAGCATGCCGCTGAGCAGTTGGGAGCATGCCGCTGAGCAGTTGGGAGCATGCCGCTGAGCAGTTGGGAGCATGCCGCTGAGCAGTTGGGAGCATGCCGCTGAGCAGTTGGGAGCATGCCCTCGGCAGTCGGGAGCATGCCGCTGAGCAGTTGGGAGCATGCCGCTGAGCAGTTGGGAGCATGCCGCTGCGCAGTTGGGAGCATGCTGCTGAGCAGTTGGGAGCATGCCGCTGAGCAGTTGGGAGCATGCCGCTGAGCAGTTGGGAGCATGCCTTTCGGCAGTCGGGAGCATGCCGCTGAGCAGTTGGGAGCATGCCGCTGAGCAGTTGGGAGCATGCCCTCGGCAGTCGGGAGCATGCCGCTGAGCAGTTGGGAGCATGCCGCTGAGCAGTTGGGAGCATGCCGCTGAGCAGTTGGGAGCATGCCGCTGAGCAGTTGGGAGCATGCCTGCTGAGCAGTTGGGAGCATGCCCCTCGGCAGTTGGGAGCATGCCGCGTGCGCCATGCGTTGCTGTGTGTAGCCAGGTGTACGGTACGGTACGGAACGAGGCAGTGGGCTGTCGTTGCTGGGGGGCTGGTGCAGGGGAGGGCTCCCCTGGTGGGGGCGTGGCTCTGGAAGGGGACCAAAACTGCAAAACCATACAATAAAGACGTGCGCAGGAGGCTGGGAGGTGATGGTACATTAAAACACGAGTTGACACTATCTTGGGTGCTGCAGTGCGTTCATACATCAGAGGTGCTCACACTATACGACTCTGTTAACTTGCCTTTCCTGATAGGTGTGGTCGGGACCAGTAAGGATCGTGTGGCCACACCACCTGGATTGCAACATAAAATGCCAAAAAATACACTTGCCTGCGAAACGTAGCAGGCAGGGGCTGCGCAGGGCTGTGTGGGGTGGGCTCGCTTGGCTTGCGTGTAGTGAAGGAAGCGGGGCGCGTTGCGCTTGTTGCTAGGCCGCACCCATCGTGCACCCCGTGGGGAAGGCCTCGGCCTGTTATGACGTCCTGATAGGTTTGAACGGGAACAGGATCGTGTGGCCACACCATGTCACGACCCAGGATAGTACGTCCGCGCACTTCGAGTGCCTAGTGCCCACATGGCGTCCTCACGCTGCGGCAGCGCAAATGCCGCAGTCGCCAAGTGCCGCAGGGACGCGCTGAAAACGACCTGACATGCTCTCCAGCAGCTATTCCTAACTGCTAAGGTAATGGTAAACGGGGTATAGCTCTCGTGCAAACGCGTTACAGGTGTCCGATGGTTACAGGCTAGTCGGAACACAACCAGTCCAGAGCGGGTCCACACGTCCACTATGTCACATACGGTAAGCACAGATGCACGAATGTGCAGGAACCAGCAACGTCGCGTTTCTGCACATATAAACGCTCGCAACGTACGGCAGTGATCCTGCAAGCACCACCGATTGCAGCTCTACATCCATGGCTTATGCTTGCAGCACCGAAATAGCACCTCAGAAGCACCAAAATGCCCTGAAAACACGCTCCGGCAGTCGTACACGGCCGCCGTAGGCCACGCCGTTACAAACACCACAAACCACACCAGTCCCCATTCCATTCAAGGTCCTTCTAGCGATATTGCCCGAGGACTGCGCCCTTCGCCCCGCCATCTACACAAACCTGCATGCCCGAAACGCACCACGCATAACTAGCGTGTGCACCGGGGGAGACACCCTGCCACGGTCCCATGGACGACATCCATCACAGCAGTGTCCGTCCGCCAGACGCCAGCTATCGCCCCTTTCCCTTTGTCCGCCGGACACCATAGACTCTACTCCCCGCAAACCACGTTTAGGGTACACTTATTGGCGCGCAGGTGCCGTGACGCACGTGCCCGCACGTTGCAGGGCTCTCAGGCAACCAGGCCGACAGACATGGCACCCTACATGCATCCAGCTCATCTGCATCGTACACTGGAGCTTAGTCTTACCTAGGCGGATGGCACAGTCAACCGTTCCCAACCAACCTTGCCCCTCCCTCATTGATACCGGTACCAGTACAGTCGCCTGCCCACTCCACAGGGTCCTTTGCAGCAATAGCTTCACGTGTCGACAGGCTGCAACTATGCGAGCTTTACCAAACACAACCCCTTGCACACCGCGCCGGGCCTACCCCTCCGCCACCCGTCAGCCTGCACGCATCTGCTCAACCACTTCGTGCAACCGACCAGGATGAATATGCAAACACGTGCTAGCCCAACCTGCCAGGGCGGGCGACCACTCAGGCCACTTGGCCGATGGCACGCCCGTCACGGCAGGCCCAAACCCCACTACTGTGACTGAAACCGTCAAGAGGCCGCTAAGACGAGCCTGCTCGTTGCGCTACACAGCAGCACTGTCCGTCATAGGCAACGAGTATTAAACGACTTGCTGTAGGGGTACACATTGCTCCTAGGTGCTCCTAGCGTCCCATAGCGCCTGGCCGTCAAGCAGGGGTACGGGGTACGGTAGGTAGGTGCAGGTCGAGCAGCCAACGAAAAGCGCAGTGAAGTGTAAGCCCCGTGCATGGTACCTTGGACGCCATTGGCAACCTGCTGCCCAGGACGCCGTGCCGCACACGGTGTGGGGCACACCGCTACCATATGGCGCATGGAACCACCACCGTACGCCGTACCCCGTGCAGTACGCACAACACACTGCCCATGCCTAACAAGCTCCTTGACGGATATACGTCGGTTGCTGTGACGGGGCAAGGCAGGGCTGTACGGCATCAGTTGCCGCCGTCATGGGCCAGCCCCATGCTCAACCGGAAGGCCCTGTGTACGGCGATGCCTTTTCACACACTCAGCCCAACCGTGGCCCACAGCCCACTTACCGTCACGTAGATGATGCACCGCGTTAAACATCCAATCGCCTCAAAACCCTTAGCGCCGCCGCCGCAACTGCTGCTGCCGCCGCTCGCCCCTCTCCCGCCCAACCCGTCCCATCGCCGCCACCGCCAGTCCGCCACTGTCGCTGCCGCCGCTCCTCTTGCGTTTACCCCCGGCCCCCTGCCGCTTCCCTCTCCCGCCGCACCCCTCTTCCTTGGACCACCTGGGCCTCCCTCCTGTCCCTGCCTCCACCTCCACAGCAGCCTCTGTCAGTTGTGACGTTGTACGAGGGTCTGTGACAAGGTTCTAAAAGCCGTTCTCAACAAACTTCATCAGTAATGACCATAACAATCGGTTGACCTGGTATGAGCTTGCTGGTTATCTGATTATGCATGCGAATCGATGTGGCTGCACTTCCTGCAGCACCTGGAGTGGCGTACTGCTGGCGTGCTTGTGCCGGCCAGGAGTGGCAATGGCCAATGGGCAGCTGCTGGCTGCAGTACAACCCCTGCCGTCGGCCAGTCAGGATCCAGGCATCTACCAGACTCTTACAAGAAATTCAAGTTGCACATGCGCACACGCCTACCTAAGCCACACCACCGCTGCGTGCATACCGGTAGTAGTGCACCCTGCGTACCGGCAGCCGGCAACGCCGGATGAATTTGCCCGGGCCATTTGCATGCGCCGCATCCAGCGTTCGCGCCTCGCACCTAAGCGTACCGAAGATGCGAGCTGAGTTTGCATCCCTTGCAGTCATAAACATGTGCACCATGTCGAGCGGTCTCACATGCATCAAGCAGGTCATTGAATGTTTCTGTCCGCCCACTTAAACCTCACGCTGCTCACACCAGCTGACCACGCAGTAGCAACGATGCCGTATGCCCTTACGCTTCGTGCCGGCTGCACCCCACCCCCACAGCATGTACAGCGCTGCAACAAAACACCCATTGAAATGGCACTTTTTGCTGTGTTACAACACCAGCATTAACATCTAACACCCTGCACGCAAGGAGCCACAGTTGCCATTGCCCTTGGTAGGGCGATCACAGGCCCCGATATCGTCTTTTCGACTGTTATTCTGCTTGAACTTCACCAAGCAGTACCATCTGCAGGGGCCCCTTCCGCCCAGGGCACCCTGCCCCGAGGGCACCACCTAGCCCCGCCGTGCTGGGGGGTGCTGCTGCCTGCCGCTCAGCCCGGCACCTTGAGCATCTCCTCCACCGGCAGGAAGGACGTGCCGCCCTCGTACGTGCCCGTGTCCAGGCCCGGCGTGCCGTGCCACGGCCCGCCGTGCCACGAGTTGCCATACGGAATCTCCCGCATGAGCTGCAGGGGGCCGGTGCAAGGGCGCAGGGATGCAGCGCAAGGCACTCATCATCGGCAGCACGCAGGGTGTGAGTGGAGTAGCATGTAGGTTGACGGCTGGCTGAACAGTAGGACCAACAGCATGCCGTACGGGCAATACTTGACAGCGGGCCAGACCCTAACAGCTCTGGGCTGAAGGCGCGTTCCCCTGCGTACTGCTGCTCTCCCACCTTGAAGCCCGGCGTGAGGCACTGGTACTGGTGGATGCTGTTGTTCCACCGCATGTCGCAGCACTTGGGCGCCAGCTTGTAGCGGTGCATGGGCTGGTTGGTGGGCTGGCCGTACAGCAGCGTCCACTCGTAGCCGTGCGTCAGCAGGTCTGGCGGGGGCGGAGAGGGGTCCAGGGAGCGGTGCGGAAGGGGTGCAACAGCTGTAACCACCTGCAAGAGGCGCGTTGACACAGAGGGCGCTGCAAGCGGCAGCGGGTTCTCTCAGCAGGAGCAAAAGCGCTGGTAGGTTTCAGCTGCGGTACTGCCCCTGAATTAGACCCCTGCGGGCGCCTGCCGCAAGACCGAGCAAGCTGCCAACTCGCTGCCAAACCCTCGCACGGGTCTGTGACCCTGCCAGTGCAAGACTCATGCCCGAGTGCCCTGCGCAGCTCTAAGAGTCGCCGCGCTTGCCCGCGAGCCCCTCACCGATGCTCCTGTTGCGCACTGCGTCCGCCATACGCAGCACGGGGTATCCGTACTGCTCGTGCACCTCCTCGGGCTTGAGACTGGATACGTGCGTCAGGCACTCGCGCAGCTCGGTCGTGAAGTTCTTGCCGATGGCGCCGCCCTGGGGAGCGGGATGGTCTCGCCGTGAGGTAGGGTGCACCGGGTTGCCTTGCAGCTCACATGGCAATCACTGTGACGCGCATACAGGCACGTGGTTGGCTGGGCGAAACAAGACTTGCTTCAAGGCTGCTCAACAGCGCAGTGGCTGGTCGGGTCGGTCTACATGCTCTCGTCGTTGGCGCTGCTCACCGGTGCGTGGCAGCGGTAGTCCATAATGAGAAGCGGCGAGATGTGCTTCTGAGGCTCGCGGGGTGGGTTCTTCTGCGGGTACTTGAGCACGTAGAAGAAGCCCTGCAGGTGGACAAGCACACGCGTATGCATGTCAGCGGCCCGGGTTGGACATGCCCAGGGAGGCGGATCCACGCACATAAGCCGCACAGCGAGGCGGCCTGTGCTGCGCGCAGGGTACCGGGAACAGCCCTAGTGGACACGGCAGCAAGCACGCAGGCGGATGAGGCACGCTACATGTTGAGCCCCACGGCCGCACCCACCAGGTGGTTAATCATGAACTTCTGGGTGGTGGGCACGATCATGGAGTCGATGCCGCACTTGCGCCACGCCGTGCCGTACACCTGCGCAGCAATAGCCACAAACAATATCTTTAACAGTATGAAATTAGGGCGAACTGAACACATCCGTGGCTGCAAGGCTCTTGCAATTTTACTGCTGCCTTTGATCTTCCGGGCCCCACCACCCACCTGGTCGTTGTCGATGAGCCACACCTTCCCTGTCTCCTCCAGGAAGATGTTCTGCTGGTGCCTGTCGCACTGGCTGAACAGCAGGTCGAAGATGGCGCCCTGCACCAGCTCCGTCTTGTTCATCTTGTTGTTCATGAAGTCCATTAGGATGTTGGGGTGCAGGTGCGGCTTGCCTCTCTGCGGATAGGAAGGTGCAGTGGGGTGGGGCAGCGTGCACTGGTACGGTGCATGAGCCACGCAGACAGCAGTGCCGGCGTGGGCGGCGGTCGATGCAGGGCAAACACCGTCACTGCACAGCTGGACCCACTGCAAGCGTACACTATCGACGTTGCCACCATCCCCTGGCCCAAAAACACAATGGCGCCGCTGACTGCTCCATCGCAAACTAAATGCCCGTTTTTCCACTGCAGTCTGGCCACTGCACCATGATGCTGGGCGCTAACGTCAGGCCCCTCACCGCTACCCAGCCCCCAGCCCCACGCCTCCAGCCCCCGAGCCCCACGCCTCCAGCCCCCGCACCTGCATATTCTGCACGGACACTCCTTCCGCGATGTCCGCCCACAGCCCCAGCCACTTGACGTGGAATCCGCTGTGCGGCATGACGCCGTTGAGCGGCTCCACCCACACCTTGGGCACGATGGAGTTGAAGCCGCACTCGGCTGTTAGCTGGGGAGGGAGGGAGGGAGGGAGGGAGGGAGGGCGACAAAGAGTGGAACCATGGGGAAACGCTTAGGAGACTGGTGGTTGCTGTGTTACGGACGTGTGTGGATGTGGGAAGTCGCAGGGCAGCACCCCTGTACGCTGTACCTAACCCTCACGCGCCCCTGCCCCTCTCGCACCTTTTGCTGCGCCAGCAGCAGCTTGACCTGCGCGTACACCTTTGGCGGCGAGCATGCCCAGGCCGCGCTGCTTGGCCTTGAGCACCGGCACGCACCACACCTTGACCACCGCCCAGCCGCTGGCCGTGCGGTCGGTGCGCACCCGGAACAGCCACGACGGCGACAGCCGGCTCGTCGTGGCGTAGTAGGAGCCCAGCACGATGGAGCCGGACGCCATCATCTCCTGCGGGTAGAAAACGATGGGCGGACACGAGTGAAGGTGTGGGCGCATGCCATTCGGGATGGTTGCTGTTGGTGTCCTCCCACCATCGGCATGGTTGCTGCGCCGCTGTGGCTTGTGCGCCTGGGCCCAAACAAAGAACGCGCCGTTGGTCTGTCCCTCTGAATTCTCTGCGCTGCCTACTCTCAAGGGTTTGCAGGGTCAAGCCGGTGCGGCCCCATACACGCTCGCTCAGCCTGCCACAGCGACTGCACAGTATAAGAGGTACTACACCACAGCCCCGATGCAGCGCCCCAAGCCCCGCCTTCCCCACTTGCGGTGCTCCTACAGCCCCTCCCCGCCACGTACCAGCGTGTGGTCGCAGCCCCTGCACATGGTGCAGTTGGGCAGGTGCGACTTGGACTGGTAGATGCGCTGCCCTGGTGCGATGTCGCTGATGTTGTACACGCGGCCGCCGATGTGGTAGTCGGGGCCCGAGTCCGTTAGCGCCCACCGACTCCTCCGCCAGGCGCCGGGCGCGCCGCAGCGCCCGCACCGAAGCCCCCTGCCCCGCCGGCGCCCTGCTGCCGCATGCGCTCCTGGCCAGGCGCTCCTGTGCCGGGTCCATGGGCTGTAGGCCGTAGATGAGGCCCTCGGCCTCGGCGGGATTGTCGTGGTAGGAGGGGTCGGAGGACAGCACGCGCCTGCGGGCGGAGCCGCTGAGGTGGCGCCGCTGCTGCTGTGGCTGCTGCTGCTGCTCCTGGCTTGGGAGCTTCAGGGCCGAGGAGGGCACGCAGATCTTGCAGTAGAAGCACTCGTCCACATGGGGCAGTTTCTGAAGGGAGGAACATGGTGGTGCAAACCATGTAGTCCGGTAGCGTCGGAAGCGCCGCCAGGTCGCAGAAATGCTACCGCAGTACGAAGCTGACTGGAGCGCAGCCATCGCGAGCGAAGCCAGTAGCCCCAACCCCGGCCCCCGCCCCGGCTCGTTCGCCACGACACGTGTGCGGCTGCGCCCCCTTCACAAGCTGAGGCGGCAATGATGCTTGGTCACAAGTCCTTCCAGCCCCCCGCCCCCCGCCTCCCGCCGTCTCGTTTGCCACTGTTACACTGGGCGGCCCCCCACTTCGCGCCGCTTCGCCCGCCCATGCTTCCGCTAGGTGAGTCCGGGGTTGCGATTAGTAGGTTTTTCTGTGCGGGCTACTTGTCTGGGTGGGAGCCGGGCCGGAAGCTTAGAGCACGCACGCGCATCTCTCAGCCCACCTACCGGCCAATGGGCCGACCTACACTACTCGACCTACTCAGCCGCTTTATACTACGCTACTGTTGCTTCGCGGACCTTCCGCGCCGGCCAGCCTGCCGGCGCATGCTGTGGGAGGTGGAGCGGACGGCCGACCGATACCTCAGTGGGTCGCTATTCGCTAACCAAACGGTTGCCATTACTACTACAACCACTACCACCTATTCGCGTTACTGCTTTCTTGTTCCCCCACCCCGCTACCACTGCTGCCACTCCCTCTCACGTTACTAGTACTCTCACACCCTACCCCCGGCTGGCCCCCGCCATCCCCGCCACGAGGATGTGCCTGTCACCATACTGGCTAGTCTAGACGAAAGCCTCTCACTGAACATGTGCTCAAGTTGGTAGCGGTTCAGCACGTACGCATCCGGGCACAGCCATGGCGGTTGCCTCGCACTCGGCCTACGAACGGTCTGCGTGCCGCTCACCCTCCGCGCCCCCACCCACCATGAGGCGGTCGATGTCCTCCTGCGTCTTGGGCAGGTCGAAGTCCGACCAGTCCTCCCGGTTGGACCCCCGCATGTCCGTGGCTGTTGTGGACACGGTGGTGGAGATCAGCTTGGACACGTCGTACTCGTGCCAAGCCGCGCGCCTGCCGCCTGCTGCTGCTGCTGCTCCTGGGCTGCTCCTTGGGGCTCTCCTCCTGTTTGGGCTGCTCCTTGGGGCCCTCCTCCTGCTTCGGCTGCTCCTTGTCTCCTGTTTCTCAGCCGGCTTCTGCTCCTCGGCCTCCGCCTGCTGCTGCTGCTGCTGCTGCTCTTCCGGCTTTTTTTCCTCCGCTGGTTTCTGCTCATCCGGCTTCTTCTCCTCTGCAGGCTTCTGCTCAGCCTTCTTCACTTCCTCTGCTGGCTTCTCCGCTGGTTTCTGCTCCTCCGCCTTCGCCTGCTGCTGCTGCTGCTCCTGCGTCTTCTGTGCTTCATTCTGCACCGGGGAAGGGGGCGGTGGAGACGGCGCCGTTGGTGGTGGGGTGGGCGAAGGGCTTGGCGGTGCAGGAGGTGAGGGTGCTGGTGGCGGGGGCGACGGTGGCGGGGGTGGTGGTGGTGGGGATGGTGGTGGTGGGGATGGTGGTCGAGGGAGGGCGGAGGAGGGGACTGCCCGCTGTGCTGCCCCGTGCCCTGCACCGACCCCTGGCCCGTGCTTTGCCCTGCTGTTTGCGTGCTGTCCGTGGGGGATGCGGGGAACACTGACGCCTTAGACTGCCCCTGCCCCTGCCCCTGCCCCAAACCCTGCGCCGCCCCTGACCCTGACCCCGATCCCGACGCCGCGCTAATGTCCACCTTTAGGTTCTCCGCCTCACGTAGTTGCTCCTGCGTAAGACGAGCAAACTGGATTGTAAGCGTGCATGTGACATACAGCCTCATTCAAGGGGCGAAGCGGAATTCGGACAGACGTCGTATAGGGTGTTGGCTGGCACCACACCACACACCCCTTCGTACACACCCACCCGTGTTTGAGGCTGCGCATCTAGATGTAGGCCAGCCAACCTCAGCCGTACTTTGCATAGGTTGTAGTGGCTAAAGGGGTTGCCTGCGAGGTTGGGGTGGCACAAAGACCGCCAGTGGCAGGTGGTGAACGCTTAGGCAACGGCTTCAGCGGCCCGCCAACGTCTGGCGCTCCGGCCCCACTGCTCACCTGACATGCCCCGGGCATCGGGTTGGTCTTCGCCAAGGCGATGACATCTTCACAGGGTTCAAGGTTCGTATGGAACACCAGTATCTGGCGCCAGGAGGCGAGACGGGCTATTCGTCGATGGATAGGAGCGGCGGGCGCACTGAAATGCTCCCCTCATGCATGACTTACCGTCGGGAGAATCGCGAAGCCCAGCGCTAACCCGAGGCAGAACGAATACCGTCGCAGCTGGCTACCCACGCCGTTCTGAGAGTGCTGTGGCACTGTAACAGTATGGTACACGGGCCTGTAGTTTGAGCCTCTCATTCTTTTATCACCGCATATTCACCGTGCTTAGAAAATGATACCCCGGCGGGGACTGGGCGCAGGCGGGAACAATCGATCGCGGGTTGCCGCCGACGAAAGAAGATCAATAGGCCTAACAGGATGATTGGGGTTTCAGCATCAGCGGATTGCTCAGGTGCAGCATGTGGAGTGCAAGGTTATGGAGCATCGAGCTGTTGCATCGAGGGCCGGGGCCAACGGGCGACAACCGAGAGAACGGGCAGAACGGACTGCAAAGACGCACAAGCAGAACAGTCACCGTTGTAAGTACTCAAATACACACAAGGAGACATTCGAGGGCACACAACCGCAGCTAGTTCACTCCCCATTCCACTTAGACTTCGACCTTGCCATAGTCAGCCTGCCAACATACCACATCATATACCGAATTTCCCCTTTGGAATTTTCACCACGAGTTGCGGCCATACCCTACCTTTGCCGAGCTCCTGCTCCGTGCCGTCGCGCCTGAGGCCCAAGGGCCTGGAGCTTCACAATGCCACTTAATTTCGTGGAAGAGGTTCCAGACCCAAAGGCAAAAAAGAAGGATGACAAATCCGGTAAAAGGCCAGTGGTCATTGCCCAGCGGAAGCCTGGGGGACCCGCGCCCCTGCACCTGGAAACACAAGTTGTACCGACGCTATTGCGTAAGGTATGCAGTGGGAGCGGCTTGCATGCGGCCATGTGGGTTTGGGCACTCTCTGGGTGAGTGCGGACGTCGCGAGGAAGCCAGGGTGTTGCAGTGGGCAAGGCACACCCATTCGTGGCATCACCGCCCCAGACACCTCTGCTCCAGTGCTTGTTCCACAAGCAACTGCAGCGCGTGCAACACATGCGGACCACTTTAATACGCATGAAAGCCTAGGACCTGCCCTCGGCTTGCGTACGGGTAAAGGACGCAACCTTTCGACGCTACCAAACCCCAGCCTCCAGCCCTACTCGCACCCGGACATGTACCGTTCCCTCTCTGCCCTAAAATTCATCCTGAACCACAATTTGAAACCACGCCAGGTCGGCGACTGGAAGACCGGGCGGCTGTCCCAGGCCATGGTGGAGTCCTACCTGGACCGCCACACGCTGGTGTTCGACCGGGAGCTGCTGGGCAAGATGTTTACGGAGGCCGACTACCAGCGAGGGCTCCCTCGACACCCGCGCCATCACCATCGCCATCGGGGGGCGCTTCCCCAAGCGCGAGCACACCGCGGACTGGCGCACGCTGGCCGCCATGCTGCTGGGGCAGCAGGAGCTGCTGCTGACGGACGACGTGGAGGCCGCGCTGCGCGCCACGCACGAGCGGCCCCCCGGCGGCGGCACCTACTCCCGCCAGCTTCTGGGACCAGCCGCCGCCGCCGCTGCCCCCGTGCGGCGCCGCTCTTCCAGCGGCGGGCAAGCCCAAGGTGTGCGGCGTCCACGCCGCCGGCGGTGGCAGGGCACGATGAGCCGTACGGCGGCGGCGGCGGAGGCGACAGGGGCGTCATCGTCAGCGCCGGGGTCGCCCATGATGTCGGGGTGGGGGCCGGGGCTAGGTTAGGGCTAGGATCGGCAGGGGCTTCGGCGGGGCGTCGTTGCGAACGGGGAGCGCCGGGCTTGGGGCCGGCAGCAGCATGGTTGGGACAACAGGCGGGCTGAAGCAGCTGGCGCAGCATGCGGAGGAGCAGCGGATAAACGCGGCGATGGGGGCGGGGCCTTCGTCGGGCGGCGTCCACTTTCGGGACGTTGCGTGAGTACAATGACTTCTCGCGCGGCCTGGAGCTGCTGCCCGATTAGCGGCAGACTCTGGGGCAGGCGGCGGGGGCGGCGGCGCGGGGCCAGGAGGCAGCACCGGGCTCCTGTCCGAAGCAGGCAGCTTGGCCGCACAGCCACGCGGCTGGGGGCCCAAGTCCCGCGTGTGGGCTGCGAGCCTGCCGCCCTCCGCCATCAGCCTGCCGCCCTCGGCCCTGCGCACGCTCCGGGAGTCTGTGCGCAGCACCACCAGCACCAAGCAGGACTTTGCGCGGTCGTTCGCCGTTGGACAGCAACGACCTGGACCTGAAGAAGACGCTGGGGCAGCCCATGGACGTGCAGTGCAGCATGGCGCGCGTGGAGCGGTGCGGGACAGCAAGGTGCTGCCGGGTCGGACTACGTCATGTGGGGTGACTATGCCGCCAACTGCCGTACGGCGCCCACCAAGTGGTATAACCAGCACCCGGCAGCGCTGGCGCAGGACAGCGGGGAGCACAAGTACCCGTGGTGCTAGGGGTCCGAGGCGGAGGGTTGGTGGGTAGGATAGGAGCTGTGGGTTGCACGGGCTGAGCTGTATATGCAACGGCTCGATGTGTACTGGTGGCGCAGCATGTGTCGTTCATGGTGGCGTGTGCAGGATGTGTTGGCTGTGCCTGCAGAGGTGCGTGCATGGCAGCAGGGTTGTAGGAACAAGCAGGACGGAAGGCGGCCGGCGTGCATGCGCTGTAACATGGCCGCGTGTTACAAGTACTGCAGAGCTTTTGCAGGTCTCCGTGTGTGAGCCTCATCCGCGCATGAACAACCGGAGGGGATGTACGCACTCGGCCCCACGACAGCGCAAGACTCCTGCATCACACGCACCTGGGCCTTCATGGTCAGCCCGTACCACATTTCTACAGGCCCAGGCATAGCACCAGTATGGTTTCTAGATCGGTAACGCAGCGCAGCCTTCCGAGGGGCCAGCAGCTGGCGTCAACAGTGCGTGTGCCTACGCATTGGGTCAGATTGGGTCTGGAGGTCTGGAACGGTGTGTCAGGTCATACTGACAGCCAGCTGCTGCGTCCTGGGGGCAAGCGCTGTGCAAGGCCACGCTCATGAGGCAACGTGCGCGCACGTGCCTACACAGGCAAAGGAAGTAACCCCCTCCTCCCGCGGCATGTTGCATGGGCAGGTCAAACGGTTGATCACCAGGGAGTGTCGCTCCTTCCCGTACAGCGAGAGGGGTGGTAAACCCCGTGTCCCTAATGGCCGGGACCAGCTCTGTGTTTCGAGCGGGATGGGGCTGGGCTCTGGAAGGGGACCAAAACTGTAAACCATACATACATACCAGGAGAGATGCCACACGGCCCTTGCACCATGCCCCTCGTGCAGACAACACAGCGGTAACATCGCCACCCAGCTCGTCAGTTGCCACCTGTCCCATATCACTTGACCATGTGACCGTTGCAGCTAGCCCCAAGGCAAGGCCCCGCTGCGGAGCATGTGGTGTCGCAGCAGGCCCCTCACATGCAGCCGGAGCCGCAGCAGTCCAGCCCCATGCCGCAGTAGCCTGCTGCGCCGCTGCAGCCCTTCTCGGCTGTGGAATCACACATACTTGTTGGCGCATAAGCAGCGCCTTGACCGCTTGGCTGCAGGCAGGACACGGGCAGGGGCACACACAGGCGGACGTGTGCAGAGGGGCAGATGCAGGTGGTTGCTGTACGGCACTCAACACCAATGAACTTTGTGCCGAACCCGGGCGGGTCGGCAATATCAGCCCGATGCGAACGTGGTGGTGCTTCATGGTCAGCGAACCGAGTGGCGGGCGTACGACTCACATGAACAGGAGGGCTAGCCTGCACTTGGCAGGCAGGGCCCCGTGCAGCCTGGCCCGCAGTGGTCGGAGGAGGTGCCTACGTTGAGCAGTGGAGTGACAAGAGAGGGTGTGCAGGGTTGAGAGCTGTGGCTGGGCGGGGCAAAGGGGCTGGTAACTTGGTACTGCTGTACTGTAGACTGAAGCGCACGTCGGGAAGCGATTGGTATCGACAGTTCGCCATGACTACGGATTCAGGCGTGGCATGAGGTTGGGAATTTGCTGCCCATTGTCACTGCAGTTACTGACATGCAGTTGCGTATCATGCACACCGACATTGAAAAGTAGGTTGTATGAGAGAAACGCAGAGCTGGCAAACCGTCCTGTCCTCACCGCAGTAGCCAAAGCTGCAGCACTCGTTGGCGCCAGCACATCGCCCGGGTTTCTTGGCTGAAGGCAGGGATGGGCAGGACAGCACACGGCAGACAAGACAGCCTGCGTTGCTTTAACATGGTGGGAGTGGAAGTGCAGCTTAGGCCAAGTCGAGTGAGGGTCACAGAGCTACGGTACTTAAGGTGGGTGCATGCCAGTCCCCTGACAGGCTGGACTGACTGCGCACAAGGTGTTACCGGTACAGCAGCCTGATACTGACGCACCCAGCAGCGGCACATACACCCTTTCCTCCGCCGCTTAACCCACGTGCGCAGAAGGGCTCCCCTGAATCGGGCAGGCACGCGCCGCCGAGGCAACCTGGTCCGCAGTGGTCCGGTGTAGCACCTGAGTGCAGGTGATGCAAGGTGGATGCGTTACAGGCCATCGTACGCTGCCGTTTCTGCACCGGCGCCACACAAGGCCAGCAAATGTAGCCTGACACAAGACGCCCTTGGACGAGCGAACGCGACAGGCATGACCACCCTGCACCACGGCCGAAGCACGGTGTTTTTTCCGGAGCGCGCCGCTCTTGACACGACCGTTTCGGCGACGCTGCAATGGTGCTACGAGCGAGAGGCTTACCACAGTAGCTGAAGCGGCTGCAGCACTGGTCTGGCAGTGGGCAGGTGCGGTTGCGGGGCTTGCCGCCGCCGCAGAAGCCCTTTGGCAGCTTCTTGGGTAGCGAGGGAGGGCGGGGCACACGCGAGGGCGGCGGCTTGGCGGCCAGGCAGGGGCCGCCCACGCAGTTGCTGCCACCACGCCTTGCCTTGCCGCAGTTGCCAAACTGCGGTGGGAAGTGCAAGGCGTGGAACAGGGTGGCAATGGGCCGTTACGGAAACATTTAGGAAGTACAGGGCAAGGGGACTGCTGATCCCGCTCCGGGGTTGACCAAACCGAAGGCAGCAGACGGCGCAAAACGCCATAGCTTCTCAGCAGGTCATCGCGGACACCAGTGACAGACCGGTTTGTGACTGGCGCGTCCTTGCTCAGGTGTTCTGCGTCCTGGACGCACCTTGGAGCAGCACTGCTTTGGGTTGGCGCAGCGGCCCGAGTTGACCTCGCCCTTGCCGCAGAACTTGGGCGGCGGTGGAGGCCAGGTGGAGGTGGCGTTGGAGCTGCACGGCCCGCCCCTGTCCACACCCGTGGGGCACATGGGCAGGGAAGTCAGGCACACGGTGGCATGCCCCGAGCAAGCTGCAAGCCCAGGGCGCACGCCTGGCCCGTGGAACCAGCCCGTGGAGCCAGCCGGCTCTTAGATGTACAGCACGCGAAGGGTGCCGCACCAGCCCGCCGACACCACGACTCGCCGCACACCGTCACCCCTCACTTGCTGCCCCTCACCTGCACCCCGGCCCGCACTCGGCCGCCGTGGGGCCGCAGTAACCCCGCGCCCCGCAGCACTGCCCAGCCACGGCCCCGCCGCACACGCCAGTCCCTATGAAACCACCGCCGCAGGGCCGCGCCGGGGGCGGGCCCCCCGCGGTGATTGCCCGCAGCAGGTCGTGGGCGGGGGAGTCCAGGGAGATGTCCCACATCATCAACCCCGCCAGGCCCAGGTCCCGGGCGCCCTGTGATGAGCGGCGCGGCCCAGGGGCATGCAGCGGCAAGGTGCTGGCAAAGCCGCGATACAAGCTGCAAGGGCAGACCTCCTTAACATTTTCTTCCCAATTTGTAGGAGCTGCAACCAGCAGTGGAGGTTGGTTCACCGTGCGCTGACAAAGGGTGTGCCGCCCTGGCATCACGCTGCCCGCACCCCCCATGTTGCCGCTCCCACCTGCTTCTTCATCCACAGCGTCTCCGGCACGTCGAAGCCCACCGCGTGCCGCGCACGCAGTAGGCGCTGCGCTCGGCGGCGTCCACGTACACGCTGCTGCCCTGCCGGGCCAGCTCGTCCATGAGGGCGCCATACGACACGGGGCGCGGGTTAACGGGATGCATCCGCAACAAAACGGCCCGACACAAGTTGAACCGCACTGTGCTTGCAACCGTTAGGGTGGAATCCACCACAACGGTAACTGTGTGCACCAGCGTGCTGCTAATAACAGAGTGTCAACTACCTCACACCCTGGTCAGCGTGCCCAGGCGTGCCCTGCCCACCGGCCCACCGTGATCTGCTTGCCACACTGCTTCAGCATGACGCTGGGCGCTGGGTGCAGGAACACCGCTGGGTCCAGCAGCGTGTAGCCGTGCCCGTACGCCGCCAGCCCCAGCACCAGCTGGGACGCGGGCACGCCGCCGGACAGGTAGGCGTTGATACCGGCCAGGGCGGCGGACCACCCCGCGTGGAAGTTGGTGGTGCTCTCCCAGTAGCAGGGTCGTGCAGCTCGTCTGGGCGAGTTAAGGCGGGACGGATGCGGCGACGTGGAGGGGACGAGAAAGGGAAGCGGTTGGTCAAGGGAAAGGGCTAGCCAGGGGCAAAGTTTGAGGGCCACGCCTCTGCACGTGCCGCACAAGGGATGTCGCCAGGGCGTCGCGTTGCGCGTTGGTAGGTTCAGGTCTTAAGGCGACGAGCACGCCTGCCCTCGCATTTGCTATACTGTTCCTCAACTGTGCTTGCAAGCAAGTAGCATTTGGGTAGCCGCTATGCGTACGGAGCATGCAACCCGGCACCGTGCGCCACCCACACGTCATAACGTTGAAGAGGTCCAGGGTGGCGGCCAGTGCCGGCAGGTCGTACGCCGCGGGCAGGTCCTGCGGGGAAGCCGACAGCGCCGCCGTCAGCAGCTGCCGCCGCCCAGCGCCGCCGGGCCCCAGGCCGTCCAGCGCCGCCCGCAGCTCCGCAGCAGCGCCGAGAAGTTGTCGCGGTCGGCGGCAGCTGGGCCCGGTGCGTGGGCGGGAGGGCGTGGGTTGGGGGTGGGACGCGTGAAGCGTGAGACACCAGGCCAAGGCGTCGGCGGAGGAAAGGGGGTTTACAAGCAGGCATAGGCAGCGGCAAGACTGCACTCAGCTGTGCGGTCTGGCGGGTCCCCACGTGACCGCTGCGGGCTGTAATGACAGCAATACAGGCCCAGAGGTTTCGGCCAACGCACGCTACCGGCGGGTTGCGACGCAGGAAGGAAGAATCAGCTCACGCAGCAGGGTAAGCGTGGCGGCCAAGAGCCCAGCACAGCGCTGCATCTGAATCGGGAGGCAATTGCTGTCGGCGAGCACCAGCTGGCACGGACAGGCCATAAGGCAGCTATAAGGCGCTGCAAGACAGTAAGCCTGCCGCACCGCCCCACCTGGCGTCTCCCAGTCCTGGTCAGAGCGGCCACAGTGGTGCCGCGGCTGCGGTGGGCACATACGGCCGGGAGCGAGCAGGCGTAAGATAGAGCAGCTCGCTTGGCAAGGGCTTGTCGACGACGCTCAGGCTCGCACGCTCACTCAGCAACACGCACACACGCACAGCTTAATCCTGGCCCATGGCCCTGTGTCCCCCCCGCTGGTCCACCCAGCTAACAGCTGCACGCGGCTGGGCCGTGCGTACCGGTACGCACCATGTCCACTCCGTCCGCCCTGTAGCGCCGCATCCAGTCCACCACGCTGGCCACGAACTTGGCCCTGCTGGCGGCGGTGGCGGCCATGTCGGACCAGATGGCGGTGCTGAAGCCGCCGCCGCCCACCGACACGCACGCCTGCAGGCCGGGAAGCGCTGGCGGAGCCCCAGGACCAGCCTGCGCGGGCGGCGGCGACGTGTCACGGGATGACGTGGCATTCCAGGTGCGGGTAAGTGGTGTTTGGGGGTGATTGGGGCCTGCGTTGTGCGGAGGCGGCCGTTGGTGGCCAGCGGGGCTCAGCGGGTGGCCGTCGGTGTGGCGGACGTGAGGTGGGAATGTGGGTTACGACACCGTATAGGATGATGAGGATGATGAGGAAGTCACCCCAAGGAACACACGAGCTTCCGCAGCCAGTGGGGGCGGGGGCTTTCCTTCAAGCGCCATGCTCACTCCACGCCTCGACACGCTCCGCCTGGTCCCTCTCAGTCCCACTCCATCTACATTCGCGTGACTCACCCAAGTTGCCAAATTCGTCATACAGCTCAAAGGATGGCCCGGGCTTTATCCATGCAAAGGCGTAGTAGATAACTGTAACGTTCGTGAGGTCGACAGGTCGACAGTGTCGATGTCGAGGTAGACCGGCTCATTCTTATTTCGTGTCTGTATCCACCCAGGAACGTACACGCCAACGCTGTCTGAAGCGGACAGCGCCGAAACGATATAGTTCACTGTGACAATGGTGAGAAGCAAAGCACTCAGTCCGACAGGAGTACGCGACATTGTATGGGGCATGCGACATAGCAGCACAGTCAGCGCAAGGGTAGCAACAAAACGCGCGTGCATCAGCACGCTGCGAATCACGTCTCTATTTACACTGCACGACTGAAGCCCAGTCAGCCCGGGGGCCAACCAGGGGAGCTCCCTCAGGCCCAACCGACATGCGACAGCAGCACGTGGCCCCGCACTGAAGGGCCCCGCACCTACACTGCACATCGTTCCCAGGTGTAACGCAGAGCAGCGACTCGGCAGCAATGCCAGGACCGCAAAACCACGTCAGGATCGCGCACACCGATATCCCGGTCAACCTTCCCTGAAAAAACCAGCCCACGCGGCGTTCCCCTGCTCCACCAGCCAACGCAGCTCCGAGAAACTGGACTCCTCTTTCAGCACATGCAGCATCACGTCTTCCGCACCACACGGCTCCCCCAGCGGCCGCAGGGCGGCCAGCGTGGGCAGGTCCAGTCGGTCAGGGCACTCATGGCAGCACACTGAGCGCCAACTCCAGTCCTGCAAAAAACATGAAGTACGTTGCAGGGCCGTGGTGCGCGTCTGAGTGGAATGGTGGTGCGTCCCGGTAGGTTCCAACAAACCTGAATACCCTGGATGCCAAGGAGCCCAGCATGGGTTGCAAAATACGTGCGCCTAGGCAGCGGCCTGCGGTCCCGTAGCACCCAACGCGGCCCCAGTCGCCCTAGGCTCCGCACCGTACAGCGCGACATGTGGCATTGTCAGGTGGTACTGAACAACATCGGTGCGTAAACGCAGGCCTGCAGCCCTGCACCTACAAGCCAAATCGGGGTCCTCATAGCACCACTTGCGACTTGCCGGTGATGATAGGCCGCAACATGCAAACAGGCGACTACGACTTGGCTTGTCACACCCGTCACACGCGCCAGGCCTTGGTCCTGACAAACGCAGCGCAGCTGCTGCCGCCGCACCGACCAACAGCGAGATGCCCCATGTTGCACGTGAACATCCACATGCCGTCCAAGCTCTAGCTGCAGATGCCAATGCCACAGCCTGGTGCAGATTCTGCAAGCCCACAGCGTGTCTACCGGTGAGGAGATGAGATACCCACTACGTTCCCCCATCGCTGTCCCGCTCCAGTTACCCGCCCCCCTCCTCGCCTTCCTTCTCCTTACAACCCTCTCCAGCTCTCCTACCCCTCGTCCTCAGCCGCATCCTCCATGTCCACGTCCTCCTCCCCCTCCTCCACATCCGAGTCCTCCTCCCCCTCCTCGCCGTCGCCCTCGCTCTCCCCGCTCCCCTCCTGCTGACCGCCCACTGTCCCCCCGCCACTTCCCTCCGCCACCTCCTTGACCCGCATCACCAGCACCACGCCACCGCGCCGCCGCACCAGCCCCAGCCCACACACACAACCGCCCTGAGCCCCTGGCGGCGGCGGCCTCAGACGTAGTGCGTGTTGCCCCTGCCGTTCACCCCGGCCGTGGTGATGCGCACCGCGTGCAGCTGCTGCTGCATCACGCCAACTCGGCCACCACCTGCACCGTGGCCGTCGCCGGCGCCCCAATGCGGGCACCGCCTCGGGCGCATAGTCCCGCAGCACCTCAGCCATACGGCCCGGCAGGCACACCACCGAGCGCGTGGGCTGCAGACACCTGGACCCGCACTCGAACAGGAGGGCGCCGTTGCCGCAGGCCTCACGCCACCGCCACGCGCGGAGGCTTGCCCGGTCCCCCATGCGCTGAGCCGGGTGCACCGCGAGGGTGTGGGGCCGCGGTGCGTGGGCGGGGAGGTCTCCTGGGCGTGGCCCGGGCCCTGAGGCCGCCTCCGGCCGGCCGCCGGCTGGGGCCCGGGCGGTCGGGCCCCTCCTCGCGCCGTCGGTGTCGGAGGATGAGGAGGCGGCAGCAGCAGCAGCAGCAGCAGCAGCAGCCGAGGGCGGACGGGAAGGGGCGTCCTGCGGTGCACACAAGGTCCATCCAGTGACACGGAGCACACGGGGGTAGGCTGGAGTGAGTGACAAGGGGCGACCGGCGGAACAGCGACGTCAACTGATGGACGCTGTGCACAGCCCCTGCGCCCAAGAAGGCTTACAATCTTCGAAGCGCAATGGAGTTGCTATCGAAACCCTTCATGCAAACTTGTCGACCTGCCAATGTTTTATACAATGAACGAACGCCACACGGCTTTGCTTTAGACGGGTTGAAGTGGACTAACGCCCAATCATCCCATCCCATGGACGACCGCCCCCCCCCACTGGCAGTAGCACGCGTGCGCCGCCCACCGTAGCCGTGCGAGCCGCACGGCCGCCCTTGGGCTTGCACCCCTGCGGGCCTTGGCTCTCCTCCTCCTCCTCTTCCTCCTCTTCTGCTTCTTGTCCCTCCCCATTCTTGCTGTAAATCCGCACCCACGTGGGCGGGCCGTTGTGGCATGGACAGCGGCACGGAGCTGCTGGCGGCGGTGGGCCGAAGTCCAGCGGCGCCGCGCGTGCCGGGTTCGTCGCGTCACACCCCGCGCCCCGCTCAGCGATGGCCGCCCGCCTGGCGTCCCATACCTCCTGCGGCGGTAGGTGCTTCAGCCAGTGGTTCTGGTGGCCCTTGCGCCACGCCGTCGCTGCCCACCGGCCTCCATGCGGCCGCACCCCTGCCTCTGCCGTCGTCTGCCTCCTCCTCGTCGCTCTGGGGCTCGGGTCCTCACACCCTCCTTCGGCAACACCGCGCCCATTGCTGCAGGGCACGCCGCCCTGCGCACCTGCACCGGCGCTTACCCCGTTGCTGTCAGGCACTCCGCCATTGGCCTGCCGCTGCCCCGGCTTGCCCCCACCTCCTCCCGCTGCCCCGGACCCACTGCTGGTGCCACCCCCTCGCGCCCCTTCCTCTTCCCACCCACGCTTCGCAAGCCGCCCCTGCCGTCCTCCCCATCGGTCCTGCCCTGGCCCCCATGCACCCCTCATCCCCGCCGGCCCCTTGGCAGGTACTGCCGCCGCACCGCCTCCCGCTGCCTGCCCATGCGTTGCCTGGGCCTGTGCCTGGCCTCCGTCCGGCGCTGCACCGCTCCGCTTCCGCTGCGGGTCCCGTTGCCCTTCCCGGTCACCCTGCCGCCTGCTCCCTCGCCGCCTGCTCCTCGCCGCTGCCGCCAGGGCCGGCGGCTGTGCCCCCAAGCGTGCGCCCTGCTGCAGCGTGGCGGTGTTGGCGTCCGGCTGGTGGCGCTGGCAGGTGCAGGGCCCGGTCAGCAGGGAGAAGGTGATCTGGCTCTCCTTCCACGCGATGTCCTTCAGGTGGAGGCCCTGCGGGGTGGCGGCAGGGGAGTTGGGGGCGGGCGTTACGGGCGGAGGGCACGGAAGGGTGGTATGGTGTGGATGTAGGCACGCGGAGAAGGCATACGAGAACAGTGCAGGATGTGTTTCAGGGCGTGTTGGCCACTGCCCCATGGGCTCCGAGACCCGGGGTTGATCGCCCTTGACTGTCGCCCAGTCCGAATGCACAAGACGGATCGAGGCTGGCAGGACATGCAATTAGTCAGTCTAATTCAAGCCTTGGTGTGGCAGGACATGCATGCGTAAGCTCGGGTGTTGCAGTAGTGTGTTAGACAGTGCTCTGCATCTGTTGGAGCATGTGGGGTGCTGTGAGCACACCGGCAGCAGCTGGCAAAGGAGGGGCCTGCAGGCATGTTGCAGGGCTGTTGCGCAGCGGGGAGGCTGCGCACGCAGGTAGGGCTGCGCTTGCGGCATGTGGTTCAGCTCCACGACGAACCCAAGCCTGCGCCAAGGGAACAACCGAATACGCACTTGATGGCATGAAAGAGTCGCGGCGTACGGTTGGTTCTGCGTGAGTCATCGACTCCTTGACGGCGGAAACCGTTGTGGGTTCTCAAGCACTGCCATGGACTCATTGGCAGGGAACCAATGCACGGAAGCCCCAGGGGCCACACCCCTCCCTCTGAGGCTGTGCAATTCCTTGATCATTGCCCCCTTGGCCATCACGCCTACGCCATCACTTACGAGGCGCTCCTGTGGATGGTGCCAGGGATGGGCCGGGCTCTCTGGAGGACACCGTCGACCAGGCAGTAGACCCTGCAAGGCTGAGGGCATCTCCAAACAAACCCTTTCGCCTTATACCACGTCCATGGTATGACAAATGGCGTCCAAGACTCCTCTGCGTCCGCGCCAGCCATGGTTTTTATGTGACGTCGACTTTGCAGCAGACCTGTTCCTTTCCCGCGCTGTTTGAAACCGCAACGATCTGTAGGGTACCTCAAGCAAAGGTAATCAAATCCAATAATTGATGTGAGCTGTCATTCCATAACAACGCTGCCCGCATTGCTTGTCCTCAGCAGCTCCCCGCTTCCGTCATCCCGTCACTCCGCAGACCCAGGAGCTACACGGGAGGCACCAGGGGAGGCTCCCCCGGAACGCACACCTCTTGTGTCCCGCCTGCGGTGATTGATCCTACCCTTCCGTGGCGTCTCTTGTATGTAGCACGGGGACATTTTGAGGGGGCCGAGAGGGGCTACCGGCACTTCCTGCGTTCCTAATCCCCATGCACGTACGGCGTCAGGGGAGCTGCCATGCTGCCTTACCGATAACCAGGGGAGTCCAGTCCCAGGCCCAGGTTCCTCTCCAGGCCCTGCCGGCACTGGCCGGCATGCACCGTGCTTACTGCAGCTTACCGCATGCAACACGTCTCAGTAGCAAGGCATGGGGCACGCAGGAGACACGCGGAGCCTGAGGCTAGGGACTGCTCTCGGCTGATCTGTATCCCTGTCCAGGGGCAGCCAAGAGGTCAGGTCTGCCCCTG